>WWET01000926.1:243280-260492 GCA_011038615.1 Limnodynastes dumerilii
ACACACACTGTGCCCATTTATCATACACACACATTGTGCCCATTTATCATACACACACTGTTCCCATTTATCATACACACCCTGTGCCCATTTATCATACACACACACTGTGCCCATTTATCATACACACACATTGTGCCCATTTATCATACACACACTGTTCCCATTTATCATACACACCCTGTGCCCATTTATCATACACACACACTGTGCCCATTTATCATACACACACATTGTGCCCATTTATCATACACACACTGTTCCCATTTATCATACACACCCTGTGCCCATTTATCATACACACACACTGTGCCCATTTATCATACACACACATTGTGCCCATTTATCATACACACACTGTTCCCATTTATCATACACACCCTGTGCCCATTTATCATACACACACACTGTGCCCATTTATCATACACACACATTGTGCCCATTTATCATACACACACTGTTCCCATTTATCATACACACCCTGTGCCCATTTATCATACACACACACTGTGCCCATTTATCATACACACACATTGTGCCCATTTATCATACACACACTGTTCCCATTTATCATACACACCCTGTGCCCATTTATCATACACACACACTGTGCCCATTTATCATACACACACATTGTGCCCATTTATCATACACACACTGTTCCCATTTATCATACACACCCTGTGCCCATTTATCATACACACACACTGTGCCCATTTATCATACACACACATTGTGCCCATTTATCATACACACACTGTTCCCATTTATCATACACACCCTGTGCCCCCTTCATCATACACACACACATTGTGCCCCTTCATCATATACACACACTGTGACCCTTCATCATACACACACACTGTGCCCCCTTCAACTGTTACCCCTTCATCATAAACACAGTGTGCCCATTTATCATACACACACACTGTGCCCATTTATCATACACACACACTGTGCCCATTTATCATTCACACACTGTGCCATTTATCATACACACACACTGTGCCCATTTATCATACACACACACTGTGCCCATTTATCATACACACACACTGTGCCCATTTATCATACACACACACTGTGCCCATTTATCATACACACACACTGTGCCCATTTATCATACACACACACTGTGCCCATTTATCATACACACACACTGTGCCCATTTATCATACACACACACTGTGCCCATTTATCATACACACACACTGTGCCCATTTATCATACACACACACTGTGCCCATTTATCATACACACTGTGCAGCCTTCATCATACACACACACACTGTGCCCATTCATCATACACACACACTGTGCAGCCTTCATCATACACACACACTGTGCCCATTCATCATACACACTGTTTAGCCTTCATCATACACACATACTGTGCCACACACACACACACACACACACACACACACCCTGACGACATGGACAGGCGCCCTTCCCTTGCCTCTCATCTCACCACCGATCGCCTCACAGCACAAATAGCGCCCAGAGCTTCTAGATTAATAAAGGCTGTGCAATATTATAGAAGCGCAGGGCGCAGGATTTTGAATGCCAGCGCCCTTTGTATTAAAAAATAATAATATATAATTAATTTTTAAATGGCGCCCCTGTCAATTTGTCAATCCGTCCCCCCGTTCCCACGCCCCTGCCCGGTCTTAATGTAACTACAAGTGGAATACTTTCTATCTCTATTGTTTCAGTGAAAAACAGTAGCATATACACCAACTATTCTCATAAAATACAATAACAAGTTGCACAAATCTATAGCCAGACAGCACCTTACATTCTGACATAGGTTTCAGATGACTTAATGCAAATTACATGCAATGTTCAATTGAAAAATATGTAATTGCAACACTTCTAAGCGTATCAACTTGTACATGGCCAACCCTCCCTGGTGCAAGTACATACATACCCATTGTGGATGCTGTACTGCATTCACAAATAAATGTATTCACAGACCATCATCACGCATGAATTAAAAAAATAGGTGCAACTATATATCAGACCCAGAGTCTTGGATAGTCGGGCTGTAGGACTGATGTAAAAACAGAGAATGGTTATGTATAGCAATCAATAAATATATATAAAAACAAGTGCAAGGCGCTGTTTATCTCTAGGTTGAAATTTGTAGACTCCTATCTAGTACCCTCATGGACTCTGATTGGTCAAGGATCATCCATCTTATCCGGTCCTGTTCTCCTAGCATAGCGGCGTTGGAAACTCAGTATAAACTTATGACCAGGTGGTACCAGGTCCCTGCAGTGTTTAATAAGATTTTCCCGGGGACGCCGGCCACTTGCTGGAGATGTGAAAAGGCAGTGGGAACTCTTTTCCACACCCGGTGGTCCCGTTCTCGTATTACTTCCTATTGGCGTCAGGTAATCCACATCTCCAGGACGATTATAGGTGCAGATGTTCCTGACTCCTCAGAGTTTTGGTTCCTTTTCTTCTCTCAAATGTCCATATCCACTTATAAGAAACACCTCAACAACACCACCTAATCGCAGATACCGCTTTCATTGAAATCGTGCCTACCCCCTTCCATTGAGAATTGGTTTTCCCACATAGACTATTATATGACTATGGAAGAGATCATATTTGTGACTCTTGACCTAGCTTCTCAGTTCATAGCTACATGGTTATATTGGCCTGAATTCAAGTCCTCTCTGTCTTACACTGATGCATTGGGCCCTCCTCCTACATAAATTGTTTCCATTTATGACGTCAGGTGGCTGTCCACATAGCTGAGCTGACTAAAGATAAACAGTTGTGTTTCTGCAACTATTGAGGCAAGCTTTTGTATATGACTTATTCTTCTGTGTTTGTGTGATTTAAATGAAATCCCTGAATAATGCCTAATGATCTAAAAATGAGTCTAATGATTTAAAAATAAAAAATCTACTTCACATTGCATACTCTATGTACCAAATTGATATGTTTATATATATATTTTAAATTCTATATATATGAACATGAATGTTGAACATATATAGTAACATTTTCATAGTTAACTGGTGATATGGTTAACTGTATAGAAGGTGTTTGTATTGCACTTTTGACCATTGGCATGTAACCACCAAATACATGATTACAAGTTATACAAATACAAAGCTAGAACTATTTATAGGATAAATGGCTTCTTATGTATATGTATAAATAAACATGTTACAGTGAAAATATTTGAAATTTAATTCCAAAGTAGCTCTTAGGATTAGGAAAACAATATATAACAGTGCTCTACAATGGTCTATGAAAATTAATCTCGTCAATGTGATAAAGAATTTAATTTTTAAGCAAATATTAAATTCTTGCACACTTGAAAGTTTAAAAATGGAAAGATTCTGTTCTACAATATAAACAATATATTTTATTTACATCAACTCACACATTGGAGAACCTTGTGATTTACAACTATTGAGATTACTGATCATTGTTTTCATATAGCGAATATAGGCTTATCTCATACATGAAATCATCGCTCAAGTCTAATTGTGATATGCTTTCATATGAATTTTATATGGATGTTGTTTTTAGTAAGTGAATTTAATATTTGTTTAATAAATTGAATTCTATATCACATTGCCAAGATTAATTTTCCTACACAGTTGAGTGCACTGCTATATATTGTTTTAATTTTTCCCGTAGTCAATTATACCCCGTTCACACGGAGCCAAAAACCCGGGATATTGCCGGAGCAAGAACTGACGACCAGGGTTGTGGCTCAGTGTGAACGGGTGCGCCGGCTGCTACCCGGGTCTACTGATCCGGGAATTAGACCCGGGACATTTGGAGGGTTATTCCAGGTAGCAGTCAGTGTGAACAGTGCGACCCGGGTTTTTCAACCCAGGTCACACTGAAAGAAGCAGATTGGGGGGAGTGAGACGCTTTACAAGACATCAAGAGTAAAGAGAGAAAAAAAAAAAAAAAAAATGGATGTTGTTTGTAGTAAGTGAATTTAATATTTGCTTAATAAATTGAATTCTATATCACATTGCCGAGATTAATTTTCCTACACAGTTGAGTGCACTGCTATATATTGTTTTAATTTTTCCCTTAGTCAAATTATACCCCGTTCACACGGAGCCAAAAACCCGGGATATTGCCGGAGGAAGAACTGACGACCAGGGTCGTGGCTCAGTGTGAACGGGTGCGCCGGCTGGGTCTACTGATCAGGGAATTAGACCCGGGACATTTGGAGGGTTATTCCAGGTAGCCGTCAGTGTGAACAGTGCGACCCGGGTTTTTCTACCCAGGTCTCACTGAAAGAAGCAGATTGGGGGGAGTGAGACGCTTTACAAGACATCAAGGGTTAAAAAAAAAAGTCCCCTTTAAATGACCTCATCTTTTGTCAGCCACTAATACCAGGGCAGACCCGTGTTCAGTGTGAACGGGCCTGACCCGGGAATTTCCCGTGTCTAAGCAGCAGTGTGAAAGGGGTCTCAGGAGCTGGGCTGATGTGTGCCCCAGCAATAACACGGGTCGAAAATCCAAGGATATTGCCAGGGCGCCAGTGTGAACATGGTATTAGGCAGTCTCTGACATAACAGTAGCGATCTGAACAGTCTACACAGATTCTGTTTTAGGCCAAGCTCAGGATTATCTTTTCTTCCTAGGATTAGGAGTACTAGGTTGTAATTAGATTTACACAAAAGAAGTCAGCTGTGTGTCCCTTCCCATATTCTCAGAACAGCATAAATTGTATAGGCTTTTTAATAATCAGTATGTCTTTATTATTCAAAGAAAACAGAGTGCACAAAAATGTTGTCTCTTCTTAATTAATGTATAATATTTTCCATTTCATTGCTTAGAGCAAAATGTTGGAGTGGGCACAGTCTTTATTCCCCACATGTATGCCTTCAATAACCACTTTAAAAAATAGGAAGCTCTGAAGCAGCTTTCTATTGAAAACCAACTGGTGATTATCTTGTTTTCAGGTCGATGTAACAAAAAAAGATTTAGTCATTCAGACTCACATCTCAAGAAATTAATAAAGGATTTAACATAAAAACACACAGTAGTTATTAAAAGCAGAAATAAATAATTGGTAACTCTTAGGGAACAATTGAATTCAACACGAAGTCTGCGTTATTAAGGTTGCAAAGCTAATTGTGTGAATTTACATTGCAGATTTTTATGTGCACCCCATAGAGTTGCGCATAAAAATCTGGATTGTTTGGCTACCGTAATAGACGGTAATATGTGCATTTTCATTACAACCAAAACATTGCGATCAATTGAACCGGAACCTGAAAGCAATGTCATAAAAAGAGCCAAGAGAGGCCCTGTTCCAAATGTAATAATGTATTGCGTTCTCCCTGTCCAATCACGTCAAACCAACAATCAAACATTGACAGTAAAAACTAAAGTTCAAAACGGTCTGCTGGCTAATGTTTACCTAGAAGAAAAAAAAAACATGTAACATCCCTATATAGTAAAATCATCATTATTCTAATTATCATAACAAAGCAGCTCACATGGATATGGAGAGTGTAGGCCAATATATGTTGCATAACATGTTAAGATGAGTACACACTTGTCAAGCCCTCTTAAAATCCAACATAAGACCAGACAGTTTACAAAATTCTACAGTAAACCAAGGTCGCAGATACACTACCAAATCCATAATTTCACAGCAGACCTCCAACCTGCATCTGCCGCAGATACGCTACCTAATCCATAATTTCACAGCAGACCTCCGACCTGCATCTGCTGAAATAATCTGTTCAAATGATCACCTTACTGTAAACACTCTTCTAATCTTCATCGGATTACCCTCGAAGGCGGTCCTGCCTGACATCAGAATCGGGGGGAAAACTTGGACAGCTGCAGAAGTGTGCACACTTGTAAGTTGTAGATTTAAAAATTTTTCCTGACCAGGATTGGACATAACAAGCAGTCGTGTAGCAAACTGGACAGTTGGAGATCTGACTGGATGGGAATTGGATAAATGTTTACCTAGTTTGTATTTATAATTTATCATGTACAGATCAAAGGCCAAGTATTGCGATTTTTGTTTGTATTTTTCTAACACGAACCAGTCTAGGTAACACTGTGGTTCATAACTTGTCTTAAAAATGCTGATCGTAGGTTTTCTTTATAAGTTAACATTTTCTTTTATAGTAAGACGGAAAGGTAAAATCCAATGTATGACAATTTTATTTTATTATTCATTTACACAATCACTTAGGGCTTTCGTCCTTTGTTCCGCAGGGACTGTCCTTCTCCAGAAAATGCAATAAAACGATTAAGAGAGTCGTCCTGCATGCAGAGAAATAGATAGTCACATGTCTGTTGTAAATGAGCTCTTAATATGTTTAATATACAGTCATCATACATAGATATGCTGAGAAACAGGACCAACGTCTTATTATAATTTTACTGTGTTAATAAAAATAATGTTTTTGTGAATTTAGAGTAAAAAAAATTGATCTACTGCAAAGTATGAACAGTTATGGACTGTAACAATGGTTTGGTCAAAGTCATTGGGGCAGATCCAGAGCTACGCTGTGCCGTACTTCGTAAGCACTCCCCGTCCCGATGTACTTACACACTGTTACGCCGGCTAAAGGCTACCTTAACTTCAGCCGGCGTAACAGTGGGTAATTACACCAGGAAACTTATCATAACCCCCTAACCCAGCCCTCCCCCCGCCCAGCTTCTGTAACTACAGCGTAACTACGGACGCTAGATCCATGGCTCACAGAGCCGTGCGCAGAACGGCATTTATGCAGTTATTATGCATACGGCCGCTGTAACTAGTGCGACGGCCGTAGGTCTGGACCAGCCCCATTGTTTCTTAAATATGCACAAGTCATTTAACGCAGTATTAGAATATGACTTTGGAATGCAAGAATAATATTTAATTTTATACTGCAGATCTGACTGAGAAACCGTATTATCTTTTCTGCTACTTACAACTTATGCAAAAGCAAACCATGATAATTTACATGTGCGAGTCTAATGAGGTTTTTTTTCTAACTTCTGCTACTGCATATTTGGTTGTAAACTCTGGGCACTTGCACAATATTAATCAATTCTCCAAGTATAAAGGGAAACTCTAAACATAAATTGACAAGGGGAGCAGTGTCCCCAGCATACTAATATTGCAAGAATACAACATAAGCTACTCAGCAAGCTGCATCAGATAAAGAGCACAATTCATTATACCTAGGATTCTTATTTGGTAACTACTAATGATTGAGATCAGATCTAGACTTACGAGAAGGTGGTGTTTTAAGTGTTCTGTGAGTATAAAACCCCCACATTTTACACTTAGTTTTTTCAGAATTTTTTTCACTAATACCGCTTTCACATCACCCTCCCAGAAAAACCCGGTATTTTGTACCCGGGTCTTTTCTGGGAGCAGTGCCGTGTCATTTTCAAAACCGCGTTATAAGTCCACCAAAAATCCGGGCATCAGATCAAGAGCACAATTCATTATACCTAGGATTCTGATTTGGTAACTACTAATGATTGAGATCAGATCTAGACTCACGAAAAAAAGTGGTAGATCAGATCTAGACTTACGAGAAGGTGGTGTTTTAAGTGCTCTGTGAGTGTAAAACTCCCACATTTTGCGAAAGTGCACGCGCACACAGTGTTTTTTCAGAATTTTTTCCACTTAGTGGCACTGGACTGCTCTATTGTGAATATTTATTTGACTCATTGTTTTGAATTAGGTTCATATTGGTTTCTATCAGCATTTACTCACTTGAAGGTACATTCATACAATGGACACTATTTAGCACCTAGTTTTTTTTCTTGTTACTTTAGCACTTATGTTGTAGTTCAACAGTTCCCATTAAGTTTCCCATCTATTTAAATTATCCAGTAGGGGCATGTTTAGGCCCTGACACCCTATACAGATATCAGAGCTGTGCCCAGCAGAAGTGGAAGTGTGTATAAGGTCCAGAGACAATAACTCTTATAAATAAGGATAGTAGCCTTTTCTTTGAGTTGAGCTTATCTTTCAGTCAGTCTAAGGTTAGTGGCAATAGAGTGTCGCTTCAATAAGCATCCCCACCTTCATTTAATTCCGTAATGCAGGGCTGGCCACCCTGTGACTCCCTATAATACTTGGTATAAGATGCCTCCTAACTACAATATTAGAACTTCGTTTCACAACATATAAGGGGTCACAGGTTGGTAAAGCTTTCTCCAACATACAAAATATCAAAATACACATTGTCCAGAGCTGATATAATGCCTGCGATGCCTAAGGGGACACAAGCAAACACACTTACTTCTTCTACTCTCTTTGCTTGAGGTCGGGCGTTTCTGATGAAAGTAATTGTGCCAATCTTGAACTCATAGTTGGGAATTCCTCTAAGAGACAATAAGAAAAAAATACAACTGACCCATAAATAGTTGCAAATTTGACACTAGAAAATTGCATGATTATCACAAACATCATTACATGAAGAAACAAATGATAAATGGCCAACTTGATAAATACATGCATTAATCTAGAATACCAGTACAAGTCAATACTGCGCTTGTGTAAACAGGACAGGAAAGAGACTAAGAACCACTGATTAAAAAAGACATGGGAGAGACTTTGATGGTGAAGACAGAGAAAGAAATAGGAAGAAGAAAGAGGGATGAGTCAAGGGAGTGGGAAAAAGAATAAATGTAAGCTTTTCCTGAAATGCAATGATGATACTAAGTATATATACAAGTATGAAAGAAAGGCTTGGACCAAGAACTGAGCAGCAGATGCAGCAATGTGTACACTATCAACAAATACATATTTTACACATTGACCAGGTAAAATAGGTGAATTAAACACAATTCAAGTGACATATAAAAGTGCTGCTACAAATACATGACTTATAGGCTACATACCTTGGTATGTCTCCGGGTTTTAATGGAGAAGGACTAGGATCAATTCCTTTTTTCTTTCCGTCTAACCTATTTCCAGACCCAGTGAAGGCCTAAATGAAATAAAAAGGAGAATATAAGGAATAGTGTGAGAGGTTCTGCAGTACGGTGCAGAACCTCTAACAGTGGCAGCGGCAGGCTGCACAGCGCTGTGACAGTACACACAAATGGAGAGAGGACACAGTGTCCTCTCCCCCTCTGTTGGGTTCACTGTCACAGCACTGCAGAATCTCAGGCTGCAGTGCTGTGACAGTAGACCCAATAACTGAAATCGCCCATACACTACATGATATATTGGGAGCTTGTTTCAGATTGAAATCAAACATGTAAAAAGATCAAATAATCTTAACAATGAGTTTCTTGTACGTTTATTTGCTGTTTCAAAAATGGATCTATCCCACTGCAACAGTGATTATTTGCCCAATTACCTGATAATTGGATGATCGGGCCAATAAGCCTTCTAGTGTATGGCCAGCTTTAGGGGAGTTAGGGTCCTAGTTGGAAATTTGACCCAGGGAGCCTGTTCTGAGCTTTTCACTGTATGGATTTGGCAGTTAGCAGTGGTAAATATGCCACCATCCGTCTGTTATCAATCACATTCCGATTTAGGAGGGAATGTCCCGATTCTCAGGTTGCAAAAGGGGCTGGTGTTATGGAAGAGAGAATGTGGTTTGAAATATAAGATCAGTTGCGGTTGAAGTTTTGCACCTTCTGCTAATTTTGAATAAAAACACTAGTTTAAAGGCCTTTTCAGTTCTCAATCTCAAAGCTTCGAATGAACTAAACTAAAAGAAGAAAAAATTATTTCTACACTAACCGAAGATGCTTTCATTCAGTGTTTTGTTTTTGTTTAAACCAGTCAACCCTAAAGCAACCCCGACAACTGTAAAAACCGATGCTAGAAATTGTGGTATAAATTGCATTTTATATGAAACTAAATCAACACTGCCATTTACTACTCAGAATCAAAAGAATTTAACAGCAACACAAATGACTTCAGAATTAGGGACAAGATTCTCTTTAAAGACCACGTGTACGCAGTCTGCGTAACTAAATGTTACATAAGTAGTGTAAAAGAGTTACTACGCATGCGCAGTAGCTCTAAGTGTAAAAGAACGCTCGTAAAATGAAAAATACAGGACTGAGAATCCAGTCCTAGTTTGTTTACAAATTCAACATTTTTATGAGCATCAACCAGTGTAAACAGCATAAAGTAACAAACACCTAGACTCACCCTGAAACCTAAGTCTGCAACATAGTCACTGTGATCTTGTTCAATGTCCTAGGAGAAAATGGAACATTTGATGAGACAGAACTTACCCTGCAGCAATTTTGGAGAAAAACCCCCATTAATTTCCTTTCAGATCAGAGACAGCTAGGCATGTTATACATTATATATTATAGTAAGCACATGTGGGTATTTTATTTCTATTTTTTCTTACTATAGAATCGTCCTAGTATTTTCTTGTGTGACAGTTATGGTGACATAAAAAAAGTGTGTTTTGCACAACTTGTACATATAGAATTAACTATATGTTCTGATCAAATAAATTAAAAAAATGAATAAAATCAAGCAGCATTCATGTTAAATAGATGATTCTCCTGCGTGTAATTGGATACATTTATTACATGAAAACATAGAAAGTGATGGCAGATAACAGCCACTTGGTACATCCAGGCTGTCTAATTTTATTTTTATTTTTAAACCAAACTAAGCCTAGATCCTATTTGAGAATTAGGATATTCATATATTTATCACCATTTCAGTTGCTCTTCTCTGTACAGTCTCTAATGTATATATATCCTTCTGGAACACAGTATTCCAGGTAAGGCTGTACTAAAGACCTATTAAATCACATTGGGTCAGATCCAGAACTCTTTACATACCTATGGGACGTCCAACCTTAACATTTACACACTGGTCCCATGGAAAATGCAGCTAGTGCATAAATGAAGATTGTAAGTAGGAGCTTACTGTATGATTTACTTACCTTCCCCCTCCCACAATGCATTCATGCTGTACATGTCGTTCCTTACCGCTGTTGGAAAGGCTTTTGGCATGAAAGCTTAGATCCTACGGATTCAGCTCCATACTGGAAGCCTTGTATGTGTACATGTGCACTTGCAATATGCAGTTGTTTTCCATTCACATGGAGAGGAAAACAATTGTAGATGGCGAGTCTGGTTCTGGCCCATTATTACTACTAAGTCACATGAAAATGTGTCTCTTAGATCCCTTTCCTTCTTGGTAGTTTCTAATGTAGTGTTGTTAATTATATAATGAGCTTTTGGGTTTCTGAAACCCAAGCTAATGATTATGTATTTTTTGGATTAAACTGCTGTTTTTCCACTCTTTATCAGTTTTTCAGATGACTTAAATCATTGTGTTGTTTACCCCTCCTGGTGTGTCTACCATAGTAAATATCTTTATGTCATCCACCAAAAGCATACGTTTCCCTCAATACCATGTGCAATTTCACTGGTTTAAGTAGAGATCCCTGGGAAACTACATCAGTTGCCTTTACATCCCCAGAAGGGATAACATTAACTACTATCCTCTGTTGTCTATCCTACAACCAACCTTGTATCAATGCAACCAACTTTAATTTTCCAGCTTTTCTAGATTTAACAGTCTGTGTTGAGGCACAATGTCAAAAGCCTTGTTGAAGTCTAGATAAGCTATGCCTAGAGCTCCCCCTTGAGGTGCTAAAAGTCATGACTGCCCCCTTCCAGCAAATCCATGTTCCTTGGGATCCTATAAATTGCTGGATTTAAGATATATATATATTTTTTTCTTTTAACAGTGTTATCATCAATTTATTTTCTACTAATAGAAGGATCACTAATCGGTAGTTGGCAGCTTATTCCATACTTCCACATCTATGAAGTACATTTGCTCTTTTCTAGTACTAGTAAATTGCAAATGATTCAGTAATTTTGTTAATGGCTTACAGGGACTGATGTGAATGTCTAATGTTCTCTGTAAAGTGCTACAAACAAAATAATAAATACCTGAGCCCCTTTAAGTTGTTTTAGTATTCTGTCAGAACTAATAAAAAATATATGCTCAATTGTCAGTATTTACATTACTATTTACATAAATTTAGAAGATGTTTTATATGTGGATGAAAAAATAGCCAGTAATAAATAAGACAGAAGTATGGTCTTACAGTCGGCTCTTCCTGCTGTGAGTGTCTTTCTGGCTCTTTGTAACCTAGTGGGGCATCAAAATCAACCTGAAATAATAAGAATGAAAACATTAGTTCATGTATAATTTGTCCACAGACTACAGACAAATGGCTTAGGCATTCAATGGGCCCGATTCAATTCAAGGCAAAGCCAGTTGTAAGACACTTGCTGGGTACAGTGAAAGGTTACAGTAAATAAGGTAAAAAGCTGTTTTTTTTCACTGGACAAAGTACACTGTACAGGACTCAGAAAAACAATATTCAAGAAAATGTGTCCTCAGGCTCAGAATAGAAATTCTATTATAAATCTGTTGTGTCACCATATTTCCAGACTGCAAATTAAGAGATGCACAATAACATGCTCTTGTATAAATGCTCAGACAACTGGAATTTAATATTATACAAACAAATGAAAGATTATTTAAAATGTTAGGTGTCACGGGTGTGGGTCAAAAGGGCCATTATCTCTCAGCCAATTCCGAACTGGCTGGGAAATCGATTGCTTTTGCCTGGAAGAGGCAAATCAGTCAAGCCCCACCAGATCAAAGACGCTGCGTATCAATCTGTTGCCAACCCTTACCCTAACTCTCCCCCTTCCATTACCCTAACCTTTCCTTCCCCTGACCCTAACCCTCCCTTCCCCACAGCCTGACCCTAAGACACCCCTTCTTGTAGCCTAACCCTAAGACTCCCCTCCATGTAGCCTGACCCCAAGACTCCTATCCCCGCAGACTAACACTAGGACTCCGCTACCTGCAGGCTGATCCTAACCCTCTCCTTTCATGACTCTAACCTTCCCCCTTTCATGACTCTTACCCTCTCTTTCCCAAAATGTCCTCTCTTAAAGTCCCAGAAGAGGTAAGTCACCTCTCCGGTGAGGTTTGCAAATGGCATACTTACCCATTCTAAAAAATAAAATTTGCAAAAGGCTGCCTTTTTTAAATGAAGATAGCCGAAAACTAGCTTTCGGCTGTCTTTATTTCTAAAAGTGCCTTTTCTTGCAGGCAACTCCGTCCCATTGTAACCTAGGAAAATATGTCAGGCTTGAACATCCCAGGCTTTTAAGGTTCTAACATTACCTTGGCATGACTGTATTAACAGATTTTGGATATAAATTAGAAAACCAAGAAATAAAACCTTAAGTTCCCCAGTATTTAAATAATTATCTAATTATTATATTGAATGTGCACATCTCACTATAAAGCTGTATGTTTACCATATATCAAATGTTAAAAGTGAGTTTGTTAAACATGCTTGTTATTTATAAAGATCTTGGCCCTGATTCAGAGTTTGAAAGTTACACCTGGGCAAAACCATGTTGATTTCAGAGGAGTCAGATTTCAAGATCAGTGTTAAACATGCAGGATCTGATTCACACTTAAGAGTAAAATTGTGAACATACCCAAATATACGCACACGAAAAATCCACAATACCGATTCAGAGAAAAGAAAGAAACCAATGAACCACTCCAGTGTCGGGAGTGCAACGTAAGTCTTTCCTGCGTATAATTAGATATGTGTGGACTTTATTAGCTGTGAATCGGGCGTGCCTTAGATTGCTTATGATTCAAAGATAACTAAACGCACTGATTAAGCTTTGGAAAAGGTTTTTTTTTTTTATAAAAACAGCTCATACTCATTAACATATGTAAACTAAAGTAACCATTAAAAATACAACTTGAAATAAGAATAATCATGACATACTTAACAATACACATAAATGCATACTGCATGAAGTTAGAAATGAAATAATGCACCACATATAGAAACTTTCATAAAACATTTTAAAAATAAGCATTTAACAAATAAAAACAACACAAACAACCAACACAGTTAAATATAAATAAATGTAATGGTGTTTGTTCACAAAATTAAAAGTAAATAAAAAAATAAAAAAAAATCTTCACAAACTCTAACCAAATAATGGCATCTTTACAATGTTTAAGTCTTGCACAAAATGTAAAATCAGCATTGGATTAAAAAAACGAGCCTTTATTTGTTTCATTTATAAACACACATCCACTGATTATAAACACACAGCATGTGTGGGCTGAACTAAGTAAGAGAAGACGCGTGGCCTCATAGCAAACAATAAGAGTGGTTGAGGGCCTACGTGCATATGTTCGTTTATACAAAGCAGTACTACTTGTGAATCAGTTCTAACTCTGGTGAAACGCCCATGATGTACATTAGTAGCCTGTGTGCTTCTCATTTGCATTATGAGCCAGATTCAATTAGCGAATAGAGGTGTGCATAAAAATCAGCTACCGTAATAGACGGGAAAATGCGTAGCACAAATTTTTTGTCTTGCCCCTCTAGCCACACATGCGGGACTCATTCCACGAAGATGTGTGCATCAGTCCTAAGTCTGACGTCCGTGTATGTGAATCAGTAGGCCATGGTTTATGTGCGTATATTTAGGTTCTGGACCTGTGCTGTTTATCTGATCAATATCAATACTTAAGTGTGAACACGGTCCGCAGTCTCATAAATATTGGTATATCAACATCTTTCCACTACACAGTTGAAAGATGATCATTACTATTTTCCTTTACTTTATCTTTAATAGTTTTACTACCAGGAACACATCGAAACAGATGTAAGAGAAAATAAATCTTTATAACTTGTACTAAGACATATGAGTTGAAGTGGAGAACACCTGATTTTAAAGCAAGTTTGGAATACCCAGTGATTTACTTACATTCATATCACATTCTATAATGGATACAGCTTTATCTGGTTTGGTTTCCATGACTCGAAGCTCATAAATCTGTAAGCAGAACCGATTTAAGTGAGAAGCAGATATAACCACTCTTTGTCATACAACAGATACATAAATTACCGTATTTTTCGGACCATAAGACGCACTTTTCCCCCCCAAAAAAGTGGGGGAAAAAGTGACATTTGCAAATATTTGAAAAGCCACTAGATATATATAACAACAACCAATTTGCAATGTATTGCAAGTATAATAAATGGACAATAAACAATGATTTTAATGGAATACTACACTTCTATGTCAGTGTAAAATGTACTGCCCTTATTAGCCTGATTCCAATGTATGTACAAAATTATACACTGTATGCAACATGGCAAAAATACACCTTAATTGATCTTTGGATGAAAAGTGGTTATAAAGTATACAGCTAATTATAGAGCATAAAAGGATGGTTAATGGTTTGTGATAGTCTCTCCACACTTCTCTTTTGCAAGACTCTAACAGAATACATTAATATCAAAGTAAAAACCCTTCATACAGTCCAATTCTAACAGGTCAATGGTTCTAAACTACCTTCTCGTTGTAGTTAATAGCAATTACATCTCCAGTTGTCAGACAAGCAAAATTCCTCAAAGCATTCTCCAACCTAAGAATAGAGTCAAGGAAGATTTGAGAAAATTCTCACAAAAAAGAAGGGCAAATGAATAAAATGTGGTATTGTTGTTTTAACCAAAATGTAATTTACAACAACAGTGCATAACAACAGTAAAGATGGTATATTGTAGAAAACAAAATCAGGAATGCTGTAACCAGGGAGGAACAGGAGAGGTACAGGTTATCAGCAGATAGACACACACCAATGGCGCTGCTTCCTTCTATATGTGCCTTGATTTGTAGGATTTGTACACTGGTAAAATAAACAATATGTCCTAAATACAATGACTATTTATTCTGAGCATATTGTTACTATTTATGGAGAATGTTTTGCATATAAAAAACTAAGAAAGGATACACTGCTTTGGGATTTGTGATGTCCAGGAAGTCAGGGCTCTGTGGCTGGAATTTTGAGTATGTAGCCACTTGGAGATTCACACTTTCCACTTGCACCAGCCCTCCCTCCTCCAACAGCAAATTCTGCATCATCTGCATAGGAAGCAAAGAATTAGTATTCATTTATTTAGCACAAAAATGTACTTCAGCATCACCAAGTTCTAATAATGAGAGAAACAGGACTGGAATTAGGATAATGCTCATGTAAAGCATTGTCATACTGAACGAAGAAGAAATCTGTAGGAGAGTTCTAATTTGAACTGTGCATGTAACAATAGTTTTTATATTGGGCTCTGGACTATTATGAAGTCTCTACGGTTGTCTTGGGACTGGTATGAAATGTCAGCAGTTGAGTATTATGTTAGTATTTGTTCGTAACATCTGTAAACATAATGTAATGCAAGTGGTTTGTAAAAAACTTCAGAAATGTAATAATATATATATGCAATACTAACATAAAACTCAAAAGTCGAGATTTTGACATTTGACAATTTGACTGTCGACATTAAAAATGACTTTTCTCAACTAATTATCACCAATTTAATAATAGAAAATAACTAGTATTTCTTCCAAATGCAAAAATTCTTTTGATTCATTATTTATCTGCCCTTCTTTTCTAAATCTGGGGGTGATTGGGGCGATTGCCCCCCGCTAGAACACTGTCGGCCATTGTGACTGACAGTGTCAAAGTTCCGGCAGTCAGACTCCTGCACCCCTGATACCACCACTGGTCACTGTAATCACAGGAGGAGGTGACCATGCCAACCAGGTCCCTCCTCCAGGCAACTGCTGGCGATTATGACAGACTGTCACTCACAGTCCGTCAGTGAAAGTTCAGGTGGTGAGAGTGACTCTTGCACCCCTGACCCTGCCGATCACTGTAGTCAGGAGGAGGTGACCATAACAACCAGATCCCTCCTTCAGGCTTCTCCCCCACGGGTCCACTCTCTGCTTTGCTGCTGATTTGTACTAGATAGCTTTTTAGATTGGAGGGGAGGAGTTGGGACTAGAGAGGGGAGGAGTTGGGACATCACTACAAACCCCCCCCAACTAAAAGAAAAGTCTGCATTCGCATCTGTAACATGACTGATATATGCATGCCAAGCTGTTCAACAGTCTGCCCTATCTGTCTGTGTTTTTCTGTTTTTCTGTGGTTTTTAATAAAAACAAATAAAAAAAATAATTGTGGGTTCTATATACTCAGATACAACATAACAACGAAACATGAACATGCATGGCCAGGAAAATTTGCACAAGCTTAACATTGCAGAGCATTATAAAACATTACAATAACACATTGGGGAAAATAGGACACAAAGTAAAGAGGAAAATTTGAGGGGGGGGGGGGGTAACACAA
>WWET01000926.1:265453-307657 GCA_011038615.1 Limnodynastes dumerilii
ATGATGAAGAGAATGAGGAGGGGGGACTGAACAAGAGGAGGGGGAAATAATGAAGTGGATGGAGAAATGATAAAGAGAATGGGGGAGATGATAAATGGGGAGGGGGAGGTGATGAAGAGGATAGAGAAATGGGAAGATAATGAAAATGGGGAGATGAAGAATGGGGAGGGGGTGATGATAAAGTAAATGGGGAGGTTGATATGATAAAGTGAATAGAGGGGGAGGGGTGCTTTTATTTATTATTTATAAGATATATTTTATGTAGCTTTTTGGAAAACCTGTTCTAGAACAGCCTAACCCTGTGTCCTAGGTGAAATAACAGAAAGAGCACTCCAATCATTTCTTTGCAGCCTATCACTGACAGAGGGATGGTAAGTCTTATATTTGTTATTATGGTACATAGATTGTGTTGTATTAAAAGGTGGCTGTGTCCTGCCATCAATAATTTATAGGCAAATGCTAGAGAGGGAGTTAAGTACAATGTTACAGAAGTTTATTTTTAAGTGTAGGTAGGTACCCATCTGAATGAGGTAGCCTTGCAGACTAAAATTTGTTTATGTTTGTAAAGCTTTGACTGCTTAACAAAACTATAAAACATCTTGATGTCTATTTTAATAAGCATTTCTGTCTTTATCTAAATAGTTAATACGCTATTTTGAATCAAATATTTTTTAAATGGGACTGCTTGGTAATTATTTTTTCTTAGGTGTGCCTTGAAAAAATAAGGAGACCCTAAGGGTGCCTCAAACTGAGAAAGCTTGGGAACCTCTGACCTAAACCATGGCTTCTGTATAGTGCTGTAATATGCAGGAGCCATGGCTCAGTTGATGAACCGTGCTTTTGAAGCAGAACAAAAAAGCAATGATGCTAAGGGTGGCTGTGGGAAGGGTAGGCGACGGCTGAAGCTTTGCCATTGTCCAGACCTAGCACTGGCTCTGGAGAGAAGTTGGATAAAACCTTTTACAAATTTTTAAAACTCATAATGAATTGAATGAAAAACGGGAATTTTATGTGAAAGGTTTGTGTGTGAAATGGCCATGTAGACAGATGTGAAACCAACAACTGCTGCTGCATGACTGCTCTAAGGTTGTCCAGTAAAGCTTATATAATAAAGCTAATTTAACATACTTTTTCCTCCTTTCTCCACATCAGAACGGTCATTGGGCCCAGCCAGCATTGACACAGAATAGCAGCGATACTGTGTGGAAAAGCGATTCTGGAAAACCCGAGGAATCGGATGATCAAACATATTAAAGGAAAACTGAAAGAGAAAACACACAAAGATTAGCATCGGTATACATGCCTGATTTAACAACATGCTAAATATTAATGGGTTGTACTTTTTTTTTATAATAAACATCTCTATTAGACGATTGTTGTTACTTCTGGGAATAATATTTACTTATCAGATAAGTGCATGATCAATGAGGTTGCTTATTAACATATTGTTACAGGTTGTGCATCTATTATCCGGAAATCCGAAATGATCCAAAATCCCAGTTTTTCACAGCCACTATTTTGAAAATTCTTCAAAACGCAAGTGCACATCAGCATTTATATATAGTTTATATCCTAAATAAATAAAATACCAGCACAGCAGACTGTGTTTCATCAAATCACAGCAAGAGGACACTGAGGGCCCGATTCAATTAGGCAAAAATCATTCGCCGGAGTATTTTTGTAATGTTGTATTGTTTCTGTAAAATTTACCTTAACTATCTATAATAAAGTAGTCCATGAAAATAGTAAGCAGTGTCTATAACAGCCATATAAAATAACAGCATCATAAAACATAATTGTCAACACTTTTACATTACCTGCTTAATAACATTTCTAATTTTTATGATGTCTTCTCATTATTTAAGTTTTATAAACTAAGCTTTGTTGTCAATGAGTATTTTAAACACTGTAAAACACCCTACGGACATATTAGGTAAACATGATGTGTTGGGGATTTTAGTATTTCCATGTCTCCTAGGAGCTATATAAAAAACACTGTTCCCTGAAAGTATTTTAATATGTTGATAAGAACATTAGCTGGTCGGCACTTGGACGGACAATGCAGTGTTCCGGTGGTAGGCAGTGTTGTACCACCGGTGATTCTTACCATGATGTTGCCGGTTTACGTCTTAGGATCTCAGAATATATCTTATATTGTATGAGTCACTAACTCACTCTCCCTTCCCGGAAGTGCCTGTGTTGTGCTAAGCCACTAAACGCCACAGCGCATCAGAATAATAACAGTGTGTATTGCAGAGTAAACTATAATTCCCGGCAAGCAGCGCGCCGGCGAGGGAAGTGACGTCTCCACATTCATCGCCTATTCTCAGGAGTGTGAAAACATCGCTATGAGCGACTGACATTGTCACTGGGTGGCGTCCAGTCGTGCGTCAGGGAGAAGCGTCGTCTTTGATTGGACAACATTGGGACACCGGTTTAGCGCCAGTTTCGAGGGGACCGTCAGACAGCCGCGGAGATGTTTGTCAGCGATTTCCGTAAGGAGTTCTACGACGTAATAGTAAACGAGGTAAACCGATAATGTGGATAAGAACAGTACGTGTTGTACTATATTGATTCCTGTTGTAGATTAGGACATTCTAAACCAGCAAGATCCTCAGCTGTGCTATTGTACTGCAATAAGTATGATTATATTTACGTCAACGCCAGACGAAATATAGCGTATAAGTGATCTTGTGGCGGACGTGTAGGTAGGCCTCCTAAAGTCGAAGTAGAAATGATAAACAGTGCCACCCATGTTAGCAATATAATATCTATTTAAGATGCTGTGTTTATTTTACATCTGTTAAAACTGGACTGCACCCGGTAAAAGGTAAAATCATTTTATTAAAATAACATAATGAAAATATTGATGGTGGGATTATGCATGCAGAGGGTTAGGCTGTCCTAACACAGTGAAGGCTTTCATAGCACTACATCATACATATTTTGGGCATAATGACAAGACCCTGCACTGGTGGAGAATTATTTACTGGCTTTGTTTGAGCTTTTCAACATCTGTGGAAGTGATGAGCCTTCCCTTGCCAACAGGTGTGCTAAACCAGTTGGTGCCAATTGTGTGGGCAATCTTGGCTAATAGTTATGGCTCTAGTAGAGATCAGGTCGTTCTTTGTCTGTAATAACAAAAGACCGGATCCAGTGGGCTTAATGAAATGGCACATGCGCCCTCCAGATGTTACATTAGGGTTACTAACATAACACTAACGTTACAATCGAACGGAACTTTGTTCACTTACGTAGGAAGGGTCTGTGCTATACCTCCGCCTTGGGGGGGGAGTATGTAAATTGTACAGTGGTGTTGTGTGGGCAATCTTGGCTAATAGTTATGGCTCTAGTAGGGATAAAATGGATTCAAGCAATAAATTCTAAGGCAATGTTTATAATGGTAATTATTATATTTAGTTTCTACTGAATCATTTTTTATTTGCAAAAGAGTGCTAGGTATTAGGCGAGTACAGGTCGTTCTTTGTCTGTGATAACAAAAGACCGGATCTAGTGCAAGGTGCGTAAGTGGGCTTAATGAAATGGCGCATGCGCCCTCCAGATGTTACATTAGGGTTACTAACATAACACTAACGTTACAATCGAACGGAACTTTGTTCACTTACGTAGGAAGGGTCTGTGCTATACCTCCGCCTTGGGGGGGGAGTATGTAAATTGTACAGTGGTGGAGGTTTCTCCCACTTATGAGTGGATCAGCGATCATATGGACATCATGTGTGACTTAAGACTACCTTTGTTCCGAATGAGAGGTTAGTGACGGGCAGTTCGCTTCCCTCTGGCGTTCGGACGGACAGACTCCTGCATGCATGGAAAGTATGCTGCAGTCTGGATCTGGTCTAAAGTTGGAGAATATGGAATTAAATGCTGCTTCATGTGTGGGGCTCTGATTGTTAGACTCTGAAAGTCTGTAAAACAATTTATAACTGGTTCACAATCTTACAGTCCGCTGCTGGAAATACATTATTTTTGCTATGTTTCTCACATGAAACCAGACTTGATAATTGCTGATGTTTAAGCCTGCAATCTAGGACAACAGAGTAATTTAGAACCCCCAAGATTACAATAAAACTGGTAATCTGATTATAGTATAATATAATTTGGTGGTTATTTCTCATAGTAGAAAGCTTTGTCTTAAGCTGGCCATACACTAGTAAGGTTATCGGTTCCGCTAGAGAAATTTCCCGTTATCGGCACTATACACCTCCTCTGCTGGTACCAATAATCCTAGCAGAGGGGGGGGCAGCGATCTCTATGGCGCTGCTGCAGATATATGTAAAAAGCTGCTCTGACAGCTTTGAAGTATACCTTCAAAGCTGTCAGAGCAGCATAGTGCATAGATATGCAGCAGTGACTATTGCAGGGAGTAGTACAGACAGGGATCAGCGGAAACCGTGCTTCACACAGTGCGGGTTTGGCTGGTCCCTATCTCTGTACTATTCCCTGCAATAGGCGCTGCTGCATATCTATGCACTATTCTGCTATGACAGCTTTGAAGGTAATATTAGGCGCTTAAACATGTTTAAAAATCCAATAATCATACCAGAGCGTTTCTGGTGCGTTTATTGGACATTTTAAAAATTGATCTTGGTCGTTAACTAGAGTGATTTTTGGCCCGATAATTGGGTGTTTGGGCCGATAATCGCTCTAGTGTATGACCAGCTTTAGAATTCAATCTAAGTTTATTGAAGCACAGCCAGGCAGAGGATTAATACTGTTTTTTTTCAACTGATGCCAGTATACAATTATGTATTTGCATACCAGTAAATGAACAGTGAACCGGGTAGTGTGTGGATTTGCACTTACTTTCCTGATTTAGGTATTGATAGAATATAGTTTAGAATCTACTATAGATCTGTATTTTCTCTATTTTCATTGTACATGTATAAATCTTCCAAAAAAATGAGGTTACTGGTTTAGTGTTCACAATATATCTGTGTAATATCTATGCTATCTCATTATTTTGGGTCTGTATATTCTTATACAAAAACATACTGGTTTTGATTCAGAGCTGCACTTACACCTATTTTTGGTGACCTCGGCAGTATCATGTTCAACTGAACAGGGAGGCAAATTTAAATGGTGAAAGCAGAATTGGAATTGAGAGGTGAATATTTTTAGATCAACTCTATTTCATAGATTAGACATAAAGCTATGCAGTATTTTAGTTCTATATGCAAAAGTAAAGTATTATTCGTTCAGCAAAAGAAATAACATTAATTAGCACCCCATACTTTGCAAAATGGCTTAGTCGAGCTGTACACTTACACCTGTTTTGTTCTTACTCAAAAACTCTAAATTATCCACACTGTGTCATATTCTTAAAAGTGCAAAGGGCCAGATCCAGAGTCTGAAAATGAGGAAAACTGGTAGAAATCTACACCTGAGAACTATGTTGAATTGCAGGGGAGGCAAATTTAATCTGTTGCAAACATTTTGATGTGATCTTTTCTATCCCTGGTGTAAATTTCCACTTGTTTATTCATATTTTTCAGCTTGAATCCGGTCCAGAGTGTCTGTGATTTAGTAGTTGGGGCTGTTTTCTTCATGTTACATTGGAAAACTGCCTGATTCTTAATGTGAACATATACACTTTAACAGCTTTAACCTCATGATCCAGATTTCTGGGCCGGCAAACATTCTGATGGAAGGGTGGGACAGGACTGCGTGCTTAAAGCATGTCTGCATGGTGGCAGGAGGGAGGTATATAAATTGTACAGTAAAGGCTTGACTAAGCCCTTACCTACAGTCCTCATTTAGATATGGGCACTCGTGTGGCCAATGCGTAACTGTGAAAGTAGGATCCTTTTGGCGGAAAGTGCTTAAGTACTTGGGGAATGTTTCCCCCCTTCACGCTTATGCAAATTAGAATTGCAAAGCGCCCTATAGTGGACCTCCCCAGCCGCTTGCAATCACTCCTATTACTTGTTCCAGTCCAATGTGTCAGAGGTTTTTTTTTATTTTATTTTAACTTATTGTTTTAGATTTATTTGTTTTTAAAATTATCCAGAGGTATTTTTTTTATGCCTCTTACTAATTAACAGTAAGCTTCTAAAATGCTCAGGATTTCTGGAAATCTGTTGCTTTAATTAACAGATTTTACATATGTGCTCCTGGTGTACAATAAAATATATCAAGCTTTTTTGTCCCCATGTCGAAAAATCCTTGTTTATTCTGGGGGCATTTTTTTTAAGTCTGTCTTGGAAGGGAGTTTGATATCGGAAGATTAACTGGGTCTTATGTTTCTTATTATAATTCTTGGCCTGACTGCCGAACTGAATAGACGCCCTTTGGGACTTCAAACTGCACTAAGTATGGCAGAGTTGCTCTCCCTACCCTCCAGCCGCCTCTGTGCGAGCTCCGGGCGCCTCTGCCTTCTGATGGCGCCCATCGCTGTCTCTTGGGAGACTCGATTCTGCCGCCCACGAGGGCACGGCGTGCTCCATCGCACCGGACCCTCCTGGCTGTTGACGAGTTCCACGCTGCCTCCTCCCCACTGAAACACTGCCTGAGGGAAGAATCTACCTGTCGACGCAGGTTCCGCTGTGGCTGCCCGTGGCATTGACGGAGGTGCTGCCCTGTCTGGAGGTGCAGTCTGTGTGTCTGATCTCTCCCTGCAGCTGCCACAGAGCACTCCCCTCTCTCCACACTGCAACAAGGCATTTAGAGCCCCAGCTCTGATTTTCAGCAACTGTATTAACCATCTGCAGTATCTTTGCTGAATTGGTGCTGGGGGCTACTATTGGCACAGTGCCTCATTGCACAGCAAAGCTAATGAAATAACTATACCAGCCTCAAAATATCTCTTATCCAGCATAGTATGTAACTAACCCCCTGCTCACTTTTCATGTACTCAACTACTCATATTGTTTACAAGCTTCACATTTCACTTACTAAACCTTACTCTACCCCAACCTGGCAGCATAGGGAGACTTTTGCATCTTTGTTGATTCCAATTTACAGAGGTACAATGTAAAAGACTGTCTCTTTACCTGCCCGGACAACCCTGTTCCATATGTTCACCACTAGGGCACCTGTCTAATGGACTATCTGTGCTTAGCTAACCTATAAGTTTTAGCCTTGTGTATACAAACGCTGATCCTCTAAATTAGCCTCGTAGCTACATTCCCAGGTTTTTCTTTATAATGCCACCAAAGAAAACAAAAATGGCAACATTGGCGCCCCCCTTAAAGTTTCGCCCTAGACATTTGGAGAGTGGCAATAAATCAATGGGAGATAATACAGCACCAGCCGGAAAACCCCTCCCCCCATGCTCTCCTCCTTCCACCTCAACCTTTCCTGAAGCTCATTCAGCTCAGCACCAAGAGCTGGATTTGGATGCGCCAGTAACAATCTGAACGATTCACCAACTCTTTGCCACTCTCTGTCAGGATTTTTTTTTTACTGAGTTGAAGGCTTCTGTGGAAGAAATCAGTCGGGACCTCTCTGATATAAATACCTGCATGGAAAATCTCAAATCCAAATTAGAGGAAGTGGTTACTTCTCACAACTCTTTGATCACGGCGCAAGAAGGACTACAGTCAAAGGTGGCCCACCTTAAAGACAAGATTGCAGTTCTTATACGTCCGTATTTAACCAACAGTTGCTACTGCGCATGCGTAGTAACTATTTTACGCTATCTACGTATAGTTTTGTTACGTAGATTGCGTATATGCGGTCTTAAAGATTGCATATATGCAATTTATGAAACGATACGTAGATTGTGGAGAAAAGTTACTACGCATGTGCAGTAGCAACTATCGGTTGAATACGGACATATAAGCAGTACGTCCGGTAGTGTGAATCCGGGCCTCTGTTCCTAATTCTGAGTTGGAAAAGTTCTAGCTGACCCTCTTCCGGAAGCTTCTACCGGGAGCTGATGACAGAGACTTAGCAATTGACCGTATCCATAGGCTGCCATGATTTAAAAATGCCACAAGTAATGCATCTAGAGACGTGCTCCCGAGTCCACTTCTTTCAAACCAAAGAAAGGATCCTGAAAGCAGCTCGTCACTCGGACAACGCTCAACATCTGGGGGACCTTCAACTCTTCCAGGATTTTTAAATGATTTTTCAATTATAACAATCCATAAATATCGCTCCTTTGCTCCAGTGACCTTGACCCTGTGCGAGAATGGCATCGCTTATCATTGGGACTTTCCAGTGAAATTGCTCATAACCTGGGAGAACTCTACCTACAGCGTATCTTCTGTGGAAGCCGGGCTTAATCTGCTAGAAGAATGGAACCTTTCTCCTACTTCGACTCCAGCACCAAGGGCGTCTTTAATCTCTACCTAATGGACTCGTGTTGTGTAACCCCTGAGCTCACAAGCTTACTTTTTCTACTGCCATAGCTAATTTGTTTTTGCTATTTTCGCACTGTTAATCTAAGTTTCAGTAATTATATGTTTTGCTCTGGCTTTGTTTTCTCTTGTTTTAATATAAATGTGTTTGCTAGTATAGCATAGGATTTAGTACTCCACACATTAAGGTCATTTTTAGCTTAAATAGGCTTGTTGCAATTTGGTGCCAACTGTCACCTTGTTCTCCTGAGCGTGGTGGAAATTGTCTTGGTGTGCTTTATTCTACTCAGACCCCCTCAAAATAGTTTGTCACATTTTTCTTTCTTTAACTTATCTCCCCTGTGACAATTTATCTAGGCCAATGTTACAGGCCTATTTGGTTTTCCCCCTCCACTCCTCCGCCCCATCTCCCCTTCTGATGGGTCCTCCATGGTGACTTTCATTCTCAATACGAGATTGTACTCCACCTCCCCTCCAGGTTTCCTTAAATTGGTAGTGGGTTTTCAACCTAATTGGGATAATGGTTAGATTCTTGTCATTGGATGTCAAAGGGTTAAATTTGTCTCATAAGAGATAAATAGCTTTAACCACCCTACATAAACTTAAAATTGGCGTTGCAGGAAACTTTTTTTTTTTTTTTTTTTATACAATCCTCCCTCACTTAGGGACAATAAATACCCTACACCTACAGTCTTTACAGCTAACGGTCCGGCCAAACGTAATGGGGTCGCATTACTCATCAATTCCCACCTCACTTTTACTCTCCACTTTAAATTAGAAGATAAGAATGTAGTTATCTTATAATAGTAGGACAATTAGAATATAGGGTGGTTACAATTGGGTCTATCAATGCCCCGAATTCATGCCAGATGCCATTCCTTAGGAAAGTTTAGGAAGAAATTGCTAAAGTTCAGAAAGGGCATCTAATTCTGCTCAGTGACTTCAGTGTAGCCCCAGATCCCAAATTAGATTGTTCAGCTGCCGTTGCATCCCCATGCACCTCCTCAGATGCACCCTTGTCTAACACCTTTGGATAAACATTGACAAAGTGTGATTTATATGATGTCTGGAGTGCCTTCTTTTCTCATACTATGGACTAAACTTTCTACTCCCCTGTACATAGTAGCTGCTCCCGTATAGATCTCCTGGTCGATAAGTGGACTTTCCAGCATTCGGTATCTTTCAAAATAATCCCCACAATATAGTCCGACCATGCTCCAGTTTTGTGTACATGAGATATTTAAACCACTAACGTTCCCTTCAGACCCTGGAGACTCCAGAATTATTTACCAGCTACCCCAGAACCTCTGAAGGCTTTGCAAGACTACTTACTATTGTTCCTGCAGACTAATACACTAGGTGAATCCTCATTATTCACTTATTGGTGCGCTTTTAAGGCGGTTGTCCGGGGAGCAGCCATTCAAATAGGTGCCAAGCTAAAAAGAAGGTATCTCAAGACCCTACTTGATCTGGAAAATTGCCTTAGCAGAGAGGGCTAATCAATCAATTAAAAATTTGAGGTCCAGACTGCAGTCACATCTGCTTCAAAGAACTCAGATGGCATTAGCTAACCTTAAACAGAAATTTTATGTAGCGGGGAATAAAGCAGGCTATCTTTTAGCATGCAAACTATAAGGTAAGCAGGCCAGAAATAGAATTAGATGCATGGTAGATGATAAAGGCGTTAAAGTCATGAACCCCCTGCAATAGCTAATATGTTTGCAGAATATTATTCTCGTCTATATAACCTTGAGCGTGATTGTGCTACAGTCCAACCTACACATGAAGCTATATCCAATTTTTTACGGGGTCTATCTCTTCCCTTCGTACCCAATGAGGACTTAAGGGCTCTGAACTCCCCCTGGTCTCAAGCAGAAGTCAAGCAGGTCATCAAGTCTCTGCCCGAAGATAAGGCCCTTGGCTCTGATGGCTACATTAATAATTTCTATATTAAATTCTCCTTGCGTTTGGCTCCCGTCTTGACTAGTCTCTATAACCAGGTCTTGGAACAAGACTCTTTTCCTAAAGAGATGTTGGAAGCCCAAATAATAACGATCCCCAAACCTGTAAAGGATGTATCAGATTGTAGAATTTATAGGCCCATAGCACTGTTGAACACAGATCTTAAAATCAGGTTCCACTGGAAATATATGGAACAGGTACTGGTGAAATTTGGCCTTACAGGAGGCTTTTTGCCTTTTATTATGGCATTCAACAGAGGCCCCTCAGCACATGTCTTTAGTAATAGCTTTTTGTCATCTCCCTTAAATATCACTAATGGTACCCGTCAGGGTTGCCCTCTTTCACCCATAATATTTGCCCTAGCCATTGAGCCCCTTTCCCCAAAAATCAATTATCCTCTAAATTTCTGGGAATTCGTATACATAGTACTGTCCACAAATTGTGTCTGTTTGCAGATGATGTCTTTTTGTTTATTACCAGTCCAGAGACCTCACTCGAGACCCTCCATGATATATTGTCACAATATAGCGCTGTATCCTATTATAAACTTAACACCACTAAAACAGAAGCACTCTCTTTCAACCTGCATCCCAGGGTCTTAGAATCCCTTGAAAGATGCTTCTTAAATAGATTTCCCCTGTCAGATCTGATTTGGATATCTAAAGCCAATAGAGGCACTTTTTCGCTCTGACTGACACACTTATGGTGTGGAACAGGGAGACCACCCTGCATGTAGACTTTGGTTCTACTTACCAGCAACTTGTCACTTAGAGCATTGCCATGCCTCATTCCCAATTTGTCAGTCTCTGCCTTGTTAGATAGAGGTCTGGCTTCTATTTCCGATTTAGTTTGTGGTACACTCTTTTGATGTCATTGCCCACAGATTTCAGCTCCTGATTTTTGCATATAAGACAATGGCTCACCACCATGCATAAGAACCCAAGGTCCCTACAGCCCCCTCCATCTCATATTTCTAGGTTTACAACTGGTGGGGCTTAAAGAGCTATCTCCTTTTGGTATACATGCCTGACTACTCCGGTTAACAATGCCAAATCACAAGCACAGGTTCAGTGGGAACGGGACTTGGGTATTACTCTCTCTCCTCAACAGTGGTCCAAATTGGCCCATCAGATAAATAAAAGCTCAAAGTGTACCAACCACATTGAGATGTTTTTTAAACTCTTTCATCACCTTAACCTTACATGAGTTAAATTACATAAAGAAATAATATAAAAGAGAAAAAATCCGGCGCTTTATAGGAGATGAGCTGCTGTTTGAGGGGAATTTGCAGAGTCCCCTAATAAAGCATACAAGACAACAAAAAGAGGGAAACAGCCGCTAAATCTATCAATTTTTTTTAGACTGCCACGGGTATGTAATTCATGTTAAATTCAGAGCCACTTTAAAGGAAGTAAAAGAAACATAATTAAGCATGGTGTATGCAAACTTTAGTGGTTTATTTTTAACAAGGAACACAGAGTATATTATGAATCCCCTACAGAGGAAAAAAGGTAAAAAGGGAGGATGTTGCCCATATCAACCAATCTGATTGTAGCTCTCACTTACGTATTACACACTAGAAAATCAGCTAGAATCCGAGTGGTTGCTATGGGCAACATCTCCACTTTTTCTCCACTTTTTCTTTCCCGTAACTTAGTAAATCTGGCCCTAGGAATTGCTGTAATGACAAGCAGGGAGAACTTGCAGGAGACTTGCCGGGAGATATGCCCGAATTCTGGGAGACTCAGCAACCCTGAGGTAAGAAGAATGCATTTTTGACACTTTCCACCATCCTCTCTTATAAATGCAGCCACTTCCTTGCTAGACTTGTGGAACAGTTTTAGACATTTGCAGATCATACACAGCGCTTCAGCTTTAATGCACTGCTTTCTCTGTAATAGGCAGCACTTAGCAGTCAGTTTTAGAAGTTATATTTTTTCAGTTAAAACCACACGTGTGATAATCATATGCAATTGCATCCGACTGAACCCACTCAGCTACTGTAGCACGGGCAGTCACATCGGGCCAGATCCAGACTTAATAACGACAGCTACTTTATGCGTGCAGCATGCGTAAATCTGGCTGTGGGAACGTACTGTGTGCGGCAGATGCTACACATCATGAACCGTATTCACAGATCCGTTTTCACGTGGAGTTGCTTGCGCATTTTTAGGAACGGATAAACTGCGCCTGCGTAGTAACTTTATTTACGTACTTTACGTCAGAGATGGATTTAAAACTCATGGGGCCCTAAGCAAGATGCCGGTTTGGGGCCCCCCAATGGATCCTGCATGTCGGCAATGACTGCTCTCGTCTAATAAGGCTGCAAGGGTGCTTAACAGTGTATAATCCTGGCCCCTGGGGTTCGCCAGGCCCTAGCCGTGAGCCTAGGTTGCCTTGTGGATAATCCAGCCCTGCTTTACGTAGACTATACGCACGTAAGTACCTCATGGACATACTTGTGAATAACACTTTGGGACATACGCAAACATCTCCGACGCACGTGAAAATTTAAATAAAAGTGGGTTATAAAGAAACGCACCAATAGAGGACATATACGTACACAAGTACACCTGGAAAGAACAGAGTGGTCTAGGCACTCGTAAGCGGCCGACAGCACATCCGGGAGAGGGGAGTGTCGGGGTTGTTGGTGGGTGTTACCTTGCGTCGTGCTTGCATATAATTGCGTACTTTTAAAAAAACGGATCTCTGAATACGGCCCTATAAGTTGGTTAGTAAACTTTAAAGAAGATTTTCAGCTGCATGTTCATCAATACATGCTATTCAGTCATATCAGTTGTATTATTTTATTCACCTTTAACATTTAATGTAAAGAATATGTCCCATTTTTCTGTACAAGTTTTAATGAATTGTTAATATGACATAAAGAGAGTTTACCTTTCTCCTGCTGATCTTGTTGTTTACAGGATTTTAGCTTTTTCCTACCAGAAAAGCACAGAGATATATATAGGAGCATGATTTGATGGAAGTGATAAAGACTGATTACTTGTGAAAAATTAAATATTTCATGTCACTATTGATTAAAGCGAAAAATGAGAGAAGAGATGATGCATTGACACGAAATATACAACAGCCATAGTTCACGTAAAGCTGATTTCTATTACAAGTGCTAACTCTTAATTGGCTAAAGAGAGAAGTATTTTCTCATTTACGGCCCTCTTTCATTTTCTATTGCAGACACTAATTAGATTAACTACTTTCTATCATGTAACCTTAATTAGGCCCGTAAGAGTATTAGCATATCGCCTACAAAACCATTTCTTTTGCTGCAGGCAAATTTAACCCTGTGCTAATCTGGGTGATGATTGGAAATACTCATCTCCCACACATTTTCCTTATACCCCTGTGTAAGCAGAGAGAACACTTTTCTATGGGCCATATTCAGACCTCCGTGTGTGCTACCTTAAAAGCAGCCTTAAGTCTGGACCTGCGGTCCATACATCCACTGATCTGCATGGAAATGTTAAACCCTACAAAGACTGTAAAATTTCAATGCCCCATCCACCCACATTGCACAGTTTAGGCAGGTAGAGAAGATGCACCACCCTAATGGACACCCCTGCATCTGGATACCCCTGCACCAATTGGGAAGAAAAGTGAGGTGGTCTGATCAGGTTTTAGTGGTGTTTGGTTCCCACATGGACCTCCTGCTGGGCAAAACTTTGACCTGGGGAGCCTGTTCTGGGCCTTCCATGGATTTGGCAGTTAGCAGTTCACACAGTGGTAACATCTGTGCCTTCCATGGATTTGGCAGTTAGCAGTTCACACAGTGGTAACATAGTAACATACTATATACACACATCCATATAAACACACACACACACACACACACACACACACACACATGTATGTGTATATATATGTGTATATATGTGTGTGTGTGTGTGAAAACATTTTTTTTTCTTTCAGCCATCTGGGGGCCACTGGTACACTGGGGTTTGTAGGGCCTGGTTGGAGTGGGCACTGAATAGTTAAAAGTCCAACACGCCCCCCCCCAATGCCGCATAGAACATGGCCTCATGGACGCCTGGCTCTAGGAGTGTGCGAAGAGCCCTGCGATCCACTCCAATGTTGTGGACAACATTGTGTGGTGCTGTTTCCCTATCTCCTCTCAGCTGAGGGGAGGGCATAGGGTTGAGGGAACATGTCTGGATCCCACCCCCAATAAGAGAGGCATTGGAGGTATTCAACAGGAGGATTCAGCTTGTCCAGATGTATCTGGATGATTGAGCATTCCCTTGGGCTGTGAAGTTATTTTGAAACTGCCTGCATTGACCACTCTCCTTGCCTGCTTCTTCTGCTGCTGCTTCAAGAAGGCGAAGTACCTTCACTACATAGCAATTTTTCTGTGCTTATTGTATATTGCTGTGTTAATATTTGCACTTAATCCTAATGTGAAGTAGACACTTAGGTTTATAGTGTGGGTACTGAAGAATCAAAGAATTAAAGTATAAGTATATAAAAGGTTTATTTACAAAAATAAATGCAAGCACTGATAACGATATCACCCAAATTTCGAATGAGAAATTCTGCCTTAAGAGTCAGAATCTTCTACTTTTATAGGCAATACACAGTAGGCTGCATCTTAAATCCACATGTCATATATCAGTTGGTTGATTCTGTAAAATAGATCCTCATCCACTGCTCCCTACCTCTCTTCCCTCATCAATATGCACACCCCTTCCCGCCCCCTCTCCATTCTGCTAACCAGCGCTGTCTGACCTCTTTACTGTTCATCACATCCCACGCCCGTATCCAGGACTTCTCTTGTGCTACACCTCTGCACTGGAATGACCTAGTTTCTTCAGTCAGACTCCTACCTACATTGCAGGTCTTCAAGCGTTTACTCAAAATTCACCTGTGCAGGCTAGCCTACCCCTTCTCCACTTAACATCCTCATTGCATCCTTCTTCTCCTCCGCTCACATCAGCAGCCAACTACCTTCCCCCTCATGTCATCTATAAGTACTTCCCTCCCACTTAGTGTGTTAGCTCATGTGAGCAGGATCCTCAATCCTAGTGTTGTTCCTTTCTCCACCACTCCTCCCTCGTTTCGTACCTTCTTGTCACCCTCTGCTACCCTTTTACCCAGTCCCCACCTTGTGGCTCCCTCTCAACCTCTCGTTGCACTCTATCCCCTGATCTTCCAAGCTTGACGCCTCACATTTTGCCTTGTGTTCTGTGCTTGCTTCACTTATATTATTTTTGTGATATTTTTATATTCCTATTGTAATTAGCATGTACTATGCTGTCCATCCCTACCCTGTATATCTGTACTGTATTTTGTACGGCGCTGCAAACACGTTGTGGTGCCTTATTAATAAGCGATAATAAAATAGGCGTTCCACAATCCTTGAATTTTAAATGGTAAGATTCCCAACACCCTTTCTTTCCAAATAAGGTCAAATTTTAAATTGTTCATGAATGTCTTTGTCCATGAGAGTAGAATTTGTTTCCTGGAATTCCTCCTTTCCCTGGTGGCCCCATTTTGGAAGTGTTTAATATTTTTGAAATGCTAATTTTTGTTTCACTACTAACTAATACTCATACAAGTCCTATACTAAAATTAAACAGTAAATAAGTATCTATATCTAAATAGTTAAATGATAATACATAATATTAATATATCTGATGTTAGTACATTGACTTCATCCAAAATTACATTTTAACAATACATTTTTGTTTGAATTTTTATTATTATTGCATTCTGTTAGTCAGATAAAGGAAAGGTCCCTAAAGCTAAAGCAAATTATTTTACTTGCGCTAAATGCAAGGCAAAATTATGAGTGAGCCAGCAGTACCAAGGGGCCCTTTATGCTGAGTAAACAGACTGTTCCCCCACTGTTGTTAGTCCTGCCCCTCCAGTGCCTGGTGAGCCCTCGTGGGTGTCTTCTCTGGGGCAGTCTGTCGCTGCCTTAGTTCATTTGCTGTCACAACAGTACATGCAGTCGGTGCGTCCGACCACTAGCCAGCCTGCCCATAGATGAGAGGCCCCTCAGCCATCACCTTCCTAATCTATTGGTCCAGGTCACTTCAGGAATCTGTTCAGGGACTGGCTAAAGTCTCTGCATCTCTGGAGAGATTCTTAGAGCCTAGTCTGCCATCTAGAAAGAGGCCTCAGGCATTCAGGGGCCTCTTGGCAGATTCATATTCTGATTCCCTAGGAGAAAAGGGAGAGGTTGGGAAGGAGGATTTTTCCAATAGGGAGCTTCCACCGGATCATTTTATTGCCTAGGGGGTGGAGGAGATGATATTAGCAATCAGTCAGTCGCTTAATATTTCTGAGGTCATGGAACAGGCCCTTAGGAGCATCATGTGTTTTGAGAAACGTTCTGTTTCTTTTCCTCCTTCCCAGTTATCATCGTTAATTCAGGAGGCCTAGCAATCTCTTGACAAGAAGTTTGTTGCTCCTCTGAGATTTGCCACTCTCTATCCTTGGCCTGAGGCAGAGGTGTCCAGATGGGAACAATGTCCAAAGGTGTACACTGCGGTCTCAAAGTTTTTGAAACCAACTACTTTGCCCATTCCATTTGCTGCTTCGCTTGGGGATCCCACAGATAAATATTGAGACGTTCTTTAAGTCTAATTTTTGTGGCAGCAGGTGCTTCCTTTAGGCTGTCGCTGGCTTCAGCCTGGGTTGCAAGGGCAATGGAGGTATGGGTGGAGCAGATTATTTTTTTGTCTTCGGTCTAAGTCTAGTCAGAAGGCTCTAGTTTCCCTGGCAGAACTGATCAGGGATGCCGTGGATTACCTTCCCAAATCAAACCTACTTCCCAGTCAACGGATGGTGTTCCTAGGGACCATTTTCGACATGTACAAACAATGTGTGTTCCTTCCCCCTAGCCAAGGTCCAGATGCTCCAGGATCTAGTCGTGAGAGTACATTCAATGCAGTCGCCATCAGTTCATCAATGTATGCGTCTGATGGGGACCCTAGTGTCGTCATTCGAGACCGTATAGTATGGCAGACTCCATGCTCACATGTTTCAGTGGAATCTACTAACAGGCTGGTCAGGATCCCACCTGCATCTTCACAGACAGTTCCTTGCTCTGTCCACCAAGACTCGCCGATCCCTCAGGTGGTGGCTCCTGTAGCAAAATCTGGTGGTAGGCAGATCATTTTCTCCAGTGGATTGGACAATCGTGATGTCAGACACCAGCCTCGAAGGTTGGGGAGCTGTCATTCAGGGTCAGTGTCTCCAAAGGAAGAAGGACCAGAAGTGAATCTTCTGTCCATAAATGTCCTACAACTGAGGGCTATCTTCTATGCTCTTCAAAAAGCCCTATCTTAAATCCAGGGTCTCTCAGTTAGGGTGCAATCCGACAGTGCTACGGCGGTATTGTGTATCAACCACCATAGAGGCACCAAGAGGCTCTAGCTATGAGAGGCAGCTCACATTCTGTTCTGAGCAGAGGCTCACCTAATGTTCATACCATGGATAGAAAATGTGAAGGCAGACTTCTTGACTCGAGAAACTTTTCATCAGGGGGAGTGGGTCCTGAATCAGAGTGTTTTCCCAAATAGTCCAGAGTCTGGATCTCATGTCATCTCTGCACAACAACAAGGTGCCAAGGTTCATATCCAGGACAAGGGAACCGCTAATGGTAGCAGTTGACACTCTTACTGCACCTTTAATCTTCAATCTGGGGTATGTTCCCTCTTCTTGCTCTAATTCTGCAAGTGCTCAAACGAGTGCAGGCAGTAGGGCACCCGGTCATTCTGATAGCGTCATTTTGGACCAGGAGGGTATGGTTCTTGGGCGTTCTGCAGCTGGCAGAAGGTCAAGGTTGGAACTTTCCTCTATCAGAGGACCTTCTAGAATAGGCCTGCTTCTGTAACCAGGAATTCGTTGGTTGGCTTTAACGGCGTGGCTGTAGAAGGTCGTTCAGACCATGTAGAGCCTTTATCATGGTTTAGACCATAATGAAGGCTCGTAAGCCGGTGTCTGCGTCCTACTATTATAGGATCTGGAGAAAATACGCTTAGTGCTGTGAGGCTAATTAGGCCCATACATTTAGATTCAGTCTCCCACGTTGTCTTCTGTTTCTTCAGACAGGTGTGGATTCAGGCTTGAGACTGGGCTCCCTTAAAGTCTAGATCTTGGCCTTGTCTATCTACTTCCAGAGGAAGCTGGCATCCAGGCCAGAGGTTGTCATTTCTTCAGGGAGTGCTGAGGATTCAACCTCCTTATGTGGCTCCAGTTCCACCATAGGACTTAAATTTGTTCTTCAGAAAGTACCCTTCAAATAGTTTTGTTGGTGGATCTAAAATATCTTACATGGAAGTCATCCTATCTGCTCGCTATTGCATTGGCCAGGCAAGTGTCAGATTTGGGGGCCCTTTCCTGTAAGCCCCTGTTTTTAGTTTTCTACCAGGATAGGGTAGTCCTGCGGTCTATCCCTTCATTTCAGCCTAAGGTGGTGTCAAGTTTCCATCTCGATCCGGAGATCATCACCCCTGTTTCCAGTGCAGTGGAAGGTCCTTCCAGAAAACTTAGGGGTTACTTCAGGAGAACTGTGCTTCCCTGTTTTTCCTTTTATGATCCTCAGAAGAAGGGGTAACCTGCCTCTAATCAGTCTATGGCTCACTGGATAAGGTCAATAGTCACTAAGGCATATTCGTCCACTGGTCAGATTCCTCTCAGATTGTCGGCGCACTCTACCATGGTGGTGAGTACTTCTTGGGCAGCTAGTCAGGGTGTATCAGCGGAGCAGCTGTGCCAGGTGGTGACGTGGTCCTGGGTCCACACCTTTACAATATTTTATAGATTTCATTTAGTTGCATCTACAGATGGCGATTTTAGTAGCAGTTCTCCGTTCTGCTTAGCCTCAGAGCTCCCTTTCTTGGGTACAGCTTTTGGACATCCCCAGTGTTCCAGTGGCCCCCAGATGGCTGAAGGAGAAAAGAGAATTTGGGTACTCACTGGTAAATTCTTTTCTCGGAGTCCATCTGGGGGACACTGGGTTTCCCTCCCCTATTAGACTCTGGAGTTAGTTATTCAGCTATTCTGTTAGGCTTCCCCTTTCAGGGCAGTTTTTAAATGTCTTAGGACTGTGGCCCTGTGTTTCTTATTTGGCTTGTTAAAAATACTGGAGCAGCAGGGCATGTGGGGGGAGCAGTGAGCATTGTGAGAAAGAAAAACTTTTAACTATTAGTGCCCACTCCAACCAGGCCCTACAAACCCCAGTGTACCAGTGTCCCCCAGATGTACCCAGAGAAAAGGATTTACCGGTAAGTACCAAAATCCTGTTTTCTTTATTCAAAACATGCATACAGAAGTTGCAATCAAATACAGTAGTTTCCAGTTCAAAACAGGATCTTAAAAATAAATTAAATAAATGAGGCCTGGTGATCCGCATAAAGTAATTGGGAGAGGGTCACTCCTTCACAACGTTACTCAGTGGGAAGAGTAGTAATGGGACCCAACAGCCTCGCTGTTGATACCTTGAAATTCTATTTGAGTGGAAACGCGTTGGTAATTACGGTGGGAGCTCCGGGATCTAGCAGGCTGGTAAGTAAGAAAAGACTATCTCCTTTTAATGCAGCAAGGCTATTGGGCCCTGTTACTACTCTGACTGCTGAGATACATCGTAAAGCAGTGACCTTCACCCTGTTATTTTCTGCGGATCACCGGGCCCCATTTAGGGGAATCCTTTTATTGAATTTTGAGAACCTGGTTTTGAACTGGAAACTACTGTATATGATTGCAACTTCGGTATGCATATTTTGAATACTTACACAAAAGAAGGTGAATAGTCTATCAATAGAAGGAGGAGGATCGTAACAGTGTTTTTTGAGTTCCTGACAGCTGTTTCGGTGTACGATGGTACACCATCGTCAGGATAATCCAACTTGGTACACCATCGTCAGGATAATCCAACTGGTAAGAAGATAGGCTGGAGGAACTCTCTCCTCCAGACGGTACATGTAAGGTCTTCTTGCTGAACTTGCCCACTTTGTGATTCACAGGAGCTTTAATGATTTTTTTTTTGCATTTGGCTGCCATTTGGAACTGCTCCTGGTCACTTTCTTTATCATACTAATGATTGCTTTATTGCAGCATTATCTGTTGTCCCACCTTTAACATCATAGGATTGACCCTGGTCAGTTCTTAGACTGTCCATACTATTATTTTTTTCTCTTTATCTTTTTGTTCTGAGATATTTTTTCTCTCTGGATAATACATTTATTTTTCATGAATAGAATAAAAACACGTTTTGTTTTTTTTTGTTTTTTTTTTTTAAATCATTACTTTTGCAGAGTTGTTTATTACTCATTGAATGCTGGCTTTTGGTAAACCCTTACCTCAATGGTTCCCAAACCAGTCATCAAGGCTCCCCAACAGTGCATGTTTTCCAGATCTCCCTACAGAACAAGGTATAGTATTATACCACCAGTTGATCTTTTAAACAGTCAATAATGAACACACCTGTGCTCCAGCAAGGCGATCTACAAAACATGTTCTGTTGGGGAGCCTTCAGGACTGGTTTGGGAACCTAGGCCTTACCTTTTTGTGCATATGATGTTCAGTGCCGTGCATTCACATATTAACTGTGATTTATTGAGTGTGGATCCTTCCCCCTAACTGTGGGGCTCATTTATATAAATATATCTATATACATAAATATATCTCTTTATCTTTCTATCTCTCTATCTATATATATCTATATCAGAAAATTTCATCCACAACAACAATTAATTCTACTTCATTTCAGACTTTTTATTCTAACATATATATATCTTTTTTTACTTATGTGTATTAACTTATGAGCACAACTAAAGTAAACCACCTTTGTAATAGTATTTCGAATCAGTGGTTGATCTAGGCCCATTGTATCTGATCATATTTGGAAGTTTTACAGATAGGAACTCCCAATTCACCTGGGTTGCGGCAGTTAGAGAAGTGCTTTTAGGGTCACTCTCTATTGATTCCCCAAGTTATATTTGATTGCCATAATAGCAAGATCTACTTAGCACTAAAGTTTATCAATAAACTAAGCTATTATCTGTATATTACTTCAACAGATTCACAATAGACTGGATTAGATCTCATCTGCTTCCTGCCAAGAATATTTCTTTATAATTAAACAGAAGTTAAAAATATAATACAGAATGTGTACTTTTGTGGTTGTCAAGAAGAAAGCAAAACAATATGGGATTGCATGAATCCATTGCATTGTAAATGGGTCTGGCCTTTTATTTAATTTAAGGAATTAGATTTAAAATGCTAGTAAATCTTTTCATTTAAAAAATGTATAATAGAATTTGTGTGTTTTTTCAGCGTGTTCTTCTCCTTGTTGCTTCTGACGTCGATGCCTTGTGTGCATGTAAAATAATTCAGGTAAGAGCGATTGTTAATAATTATTTCTTATTAAAATTGTATTGAAGCACATCAATGAAAAACGTATGGCTCATGAGGTTAGATTAGGTAGGTTATAGCACAATGTTTTCTTAATGTGATCAGCAGCAGGGCCTCCCATAGCTCAGGGCACATGGCAAGAGCGCAGATATAGCCCATATAATCTATTGTTAAAACATTGCTTTTAAGATGCATTTAAATTAACCGCCATAATATCGCTCTAAATGCCAAATAATAAAGTGCTTTCTAAATGTATTTTATGATCCCCAATTATAGGGTTCTGTATTAGAGACTTTTATGGGAGATAATTTGAGCACAACTAAGGAGATATAAATAACTATTTTGGGTAATAAAGAACCATGTTATGTGGCAAAATTGCCTCAGTTCCCGAAGGGGGTGTACTGGACTATGGACTATGTTTTAATAATACTGGTAAGAAGTTGCGCAAGCAAACATTACATAGGCTGTGCCCTTACAAAACTTTGCTGCACTTAAAAGGACTAAAGTGCACAACAACCGGCAACGCAGAACATGAGGTGATGAGGAAATCTTGTAGAAAATGTGTAACGATCTCTAGCTGCGACGCTACTTCTGTATATATGTTGGAGAGTCCTAATCCTAAATTCTTAAGGAAGGTGTTCAGGGAAATCAGATCACTTGTGTTTTTCTCCTTAATTAATGAATCCTCCCGTCTATGGATGAGTTCTCATATTGCCACAAAAACATAGAAACAAAGAAAAAAAATAGAATTAAAAAACCATCTTTAATAAATAAAAAATTGCAACATGCAGTGAGATGAGGCATACTAATATTGTACTAAAAGATTATTCAGCAAACCGGGCAGAGGGGAGCATAGAATGGAAAGGTGTGTACCTAGCTGCGGGCTAACAGACTTACTGGCCTGGTGGTATTCAGGACACTGGCGGGCACTGCTTCAGCTTCATCCGGAGGGACAGCGGAGAGCGCACTGGATCAGCTCAGCCTGCTGCAGGATGCATAATGAAGCCTGCGGCGATCGCGTGATCCCGGCTGGGAGACAGTAACCACGCGACTCGGGTAACGACTGGATGCTGACCAAGCCTCGTTGCTGCGGACACCGACGCCGTTTCAGCTGCCTGCTGCGGCCTTTATCAAGGTGAGTAAGGTAAAGGCCGCAGCAGGCGGCTGAAATGTGTCGGTGTCTGCACGGCATTTTACAAAAACCCGGGTCTTTGGTGGTGATGTGAAACCACCACTTCCGGGAGACCCGGGTCAAGAGACCCTGGACTTGAACATGGTAAAAAAAGAAGGGTTTTTCCCCTGTTTGACCCGGGAAGGGAGGCAATGTGAAAGGACCAGTGTTTTCAACCCTTGTCTTTCACTTTGCCTCCTGATTGGTGCAGATTTGTCTACTGTTGCTATGGCAACAGTAAACAAATCTGTTTCTACCGTCTAGCGTTAAAAAAATCATCATTAAATACCGCTAATTTAAAAAAAATGTTTTACTGATAATTGTTCAAAGTAAAAAAATAATGAAAAGAGTTTACAGACTTACCGGCCCGGGGGTATTCAGGACACTGGCGGCACTGCTTCTTCAGCTTCATCCGGAGGGACAGCGGAGAGCGCACTGGAACATCTCAGCCTGCCGCAGGACGCGTAATGAAGCCTGTGGTAACATCAATTAGCGGTATTTAATGATGATTTTTTTTTTAAGGGGGGCATTAAATGTTTAGTGTTTTTAGGGTAGGGGCCACTGGGCATGCTGATGATTGTAGCACTACAAGCATAAGCATGCTCTTCAGCGTTAAAATTCCACAAAAACCCGGGTTTTTGGTGGACTTATAACGCTGCCATGTGAAACACACGGCACTGCTCCCAGAAAAGTCCCGGGTACAAAATACCGGGGTTTTTCTGGGAGGGTGATGTGAAAGCGGTATTAGTCTACTGCCTGTCCTCTTGAGCCTGTACCTTCACAAGTTTTCAATGTCTATATTCTTTGCTTTGCTTCTTTGCACCTACTCAAATTATCAGACCATTTCCCTGCTTCCATGCCCCTTAAAGCTGCTAAAGAGACTTGTCTACGCTTGGCTCACTCACTTTCCTTACGCATTTTCGGGATAATCTTCAGTTAGGCTTTCTTTCCCAACAATGCACTGAAACGGCAATGAGCAAGGTGGTCAATGATTAATTTACTGCTAAATCTATAGGTCACTAATGTCTTGTAATTCTGCTGGACCTTTCTGCTGCTTTTGACACTGTTGACATGCTCTTCCTCTACTACAAGGTTCAGTGTTGGGTCCATTGCTCTCTATCTATACCACTCCCCTTGGACATCTATTAATATCATTTGGATTTCACTATCCTTTGTATGCAGATAATACACAGATGTACCCATCCACTCCTGATTTCTCACCATCTGTGTTGGCCTGTGTAACTAGATGTCTCTTTGCCATTTCAACTTGGATATCTTTTTGCAACCTTAAACTTAATCTTTCAAAAAAAGAACTAATATTTTCACCATCAATAAAAGCTACCAACCTGGGGCCAGATTTACTAAGCTGCGGGTTTGGAAAAGTGGAGATGTTTCCCGTAAAAACCAATCAGATTTTAGCTTTCTTTTTACATACTTAAAAGTATGTAAAAAGAAAGTGAGCGCTAGAATCTGATTGGTTGCTATAGGCAACGTTTCCACTTTTCCAATCCCGTAGTTTAGTAAATCTGGCCCCTGGTCTCGCTATTGACAATGCTGCACTCGCTATTGACAACGCTGCAGTAATTTAGGTGAAAAGAGGCAAATTGTAATAGTTGAGCAGCAATGGTCAGTCACCAATAATTTTACACTGCATATGGAACCTGTAGTAGCCAATAAGTGGACAATGCAAAGTAAAGATTATCTTCTGATTGTTTGATCGCTGAATTTTAGTTTCATTTAGGAAACATGTTACATTGAAAAGCAATCATAGTGTAATCTAGAGCAGTGCTCCTCAACCTTTTCTCGCCCTCGACACACCTACCCAGAATTCCGCGGCACATCAAAAGTAAAAATCACAAAAAGAAACAGGAATTACTAAGTTTATACACAGAAATTACATTTATTTGTAATTTTTTTTATTTGATAAATGTAACATCGCAGCTAATAACTTTTATTTTTCTTATAACTAATATTAACTATGTTAGCCAGTAGCCCCCATCATGTGTCTCCATCCTCCCCAGTAGCCCCTATCATGTGTCTGCAGTCTCCCCAGTATCCCCTATCGTGTCTGCAGCCTCCCCAGTATCCTCATCATGTGTCTGCAGCCTCCCCGGTATCCCCCATCATGTTTACAGTCTCCCCGGTATCCCCATCATGTTTACAGTCTCCCCGGTATCCCCATCATGTGTCTGCAGCCTCCCTGGTATCCCCATCATGTGTCTGCAGCTTTGTGTGGAACAAATGGTAAAATGATTTTCTTAAGGCAAGGTCTTCCAGTGCTTTTTCTCCTGTTGAAGGCATTGAGCTGTGGCAGACTTGGCAATCTCATGGCACACTGGTGTGCCACGGCAGACTGGTTGAGGAGCACTGATCTAGACGTTCCATGCAATTGCTCTCTATCTGGTTAAGTCAGGCAAACTAAACATAGGCATTTTATTTTTTTTATAAACTAGTTGAAAAAAAACTATTGTACAGGTACAGAATTTTGATCAACCTTTAATTATGGTAAGTAAACTACATAGATTTAATTTACAATACTAACTTAATTTTATTTTTTCCAGGCTTTGTTTCAGTGTGACCATGTCCAGTACACATTGGTTCCAGTATCTGGTTGGCAGGAACTTGAAACTCTGTTCCTTGAACACAAAGAACAGGTAATATTACAGATTGGATTTTTTTCTGTTTAAGTAGGTTCTCAAGCATACATCATTTATGTATTTATTTTGAGTGTTATTGTGGCATAAATTATTTTCCTTTATAAAGAATTCTAAATTTTACTACAAATAAACACTTCTTTTCTCCCCTAATCATGAAGACCAAATTATTACTATGCAAAATGTCTTTTCTGGTACCCACCACTCTACCAAGGTTCTAACAATAAGACCGCAGCAATGGTAGCCGATACATCACTATGAGTGTAATCCCAGCTGATGCAGTGCTTGAACATAAAATACCGGTACTTATTCTCATGTGCAGACTATAGTTCATCACATTTTATTGTTAGACTAGCCAAATGCCTGTCAAAATGATGGGAAATGAGCTAGGGAGACGAGAGCTGGGGGAGTATCAGCAGCACCGCACACACAGGTAGGAGCTGTTTTGTCCACCCCCTGGCCTTGGCTCCTTCCCCATTCCTGTCAGTGCGGCTCATTGAGTCAGCAGCACACTTGTCATTGGCCGGTGCCCCCATTCTCCAGGGAGCTCCATTCATAGAGTCTGCCTCTCTGTAGTGTGTCTCCTGTCACATGGATTAGATGACCTCTACTGCCTGCAATTATAGTTCTGGTGTCCTTGCCCACTTCCTTCCTCTGCTTATGGGCCTCATTGATCGGTGGCTGTCTGGCCGGGCAGTGGACACAGTGTAACATGTAGGAGGCAGCCATCTGTCTTCTCCCCGTGTGCCTGGACTATGAGACCTGGAGCCATCATCGCCGTAAAGTTCAATCAAAAGGGGGAGGGGGACTGGCAACTGACTGTGAGGTCTAGAGTCACATCGTGTGGATGAGCACAAGCTAAACTTAACAGGATCAGATATTGCAATCAAGAATTTTTTTTGTCTTAGGGCTCAACAATGCATTCTTTCTAATATTTGGAAAATAAAAATTAAATATACTTGGCGGAAAGGGGGGGGGGGGGGACTGGGAGATCTAGAGTCACAACGTGTGGATGAGCACAAGCTAAACTTAACAGGATCAGATATTGCAATCAAGCATTTTTTTTGTTCTAGGGCTCAACAATGCATTCTTTCTAGTATTTGGAAAATAAGTATTTGCTGAATTTACTGTTTTGTTTTTTTTTTGTTTTTTTTTAGTTTCGGTATTTTGTCCTAATAAACTGTGGAGCAAATATTGATCTCTTGGAAACTCTGCAGCCACAAGAAGAGACCATCTTCTTTATTTGTGATACCCACAGACCAATAGATGTAGTTAATGTGTACAATGACAATCAGGTATGTTGGATTCAGCTTTGTTGTCCTGTAAGACATTATCCTGATATGCAATGAAACAGATTTATAGAAATGACCTTTCTTATTTTACAGATAAAGTTGCTTATTAAACAGGATGATGACCTGGAAATCCCTCCTTATGATGACATTTTCCGAGATGACGATGATGAGGATGGCGATGACTCTGGGAATGAGAGTGAGGGCTCTGAGCCTTCAGGAAAGAGGAGGCGTTTTGATGAGGTATGGTGTAAGCAAAAAAAACCTATCCTGGAAGAGTCAATGCAGTGCACAAATTAACACCTGGCAGATAAATATATCTACTCCTAAATGTGAACTTGTATGTATTGATTGTTAAGCAGTAAACTTATGTCACAACAGAAATTTCCTTCCCCTTGTCTGAATTTTTTTTTTTAAGTTTCAATTTCCATTCTTGTTTTTTTCCATGTCCAGGGAGCTGTGGAGAGAAGGATTGAGCGACGGCGCCAGAGAAGAGAGTGGGAAGCGCGCAGGTAAACAAAGACCCTATTGTGTACATTGCTTCTCACAGTACTTGAAATAAACATACAGGTGTTTACAGGTCTTTGTTAATCTAAATTATGCTGGTAAAATATACAGATCTGGACAGAATACCACATATTCCTATCACAATGCAGTTATCACCTATTTATTTTTTATTTTTCTCCTGTGATATTCATTGTATCCATTATCTTATTTGTACTTTGTTCTGAATAAATATTGAAACATATCTTGTAATGAGAAACACTTTGGTTTTGCTTAATGATCTGTATGTGTTTCTTTTTGTTTGTTTTGTCTCCCCCCCACTATAGGAGAGAAATCCTTTTTGACTATGAGCAATATGAATACCATGGAACATCTGTGAGTAATGCATGTCTTAGTTGCACCAGATTAGATTAGATGCTTTAGGTCCTAATTCATGTATATTTCATTGTCACCTATGCAATATTATAAACAATACATTTGTAGAAAAGGAACATCATAGAGAGCACATGGATTGAGGTGCCATTCACGTTTGACGCCTTCACAACTTATGACGGTGCAGGCTCAAGAGGACAGGTCGTAGAGTAAGAGAAGAGAACAGTCAATACTTCTTCATACCTCTTCATTTGTGGGTTGGAATGAAGACATGGTACCAGTGTGTGGTGTAGTATGTTAGTTGAGTAAGATGCCAGTTCCTCTCTGATTATGTTCAACTTGCCCTTAATAAATAATGGAAAACCACTAATGGAATTTGGTAGATTGTGCACAAAAGGGGTCAGTAGGGAATTAAATATACGAAAGAGGCTTATGGGGTTTTAAGCCAGAGTAACAATAAGAGATTGGAAATAGGATCATTTGGCATTGTCCAGAGCATTTTGATAAATGTTGGTGTAAGTTATTGCTTTATCTTATAGTCTATACAGAAACAAAAAAGTGATGAGACTATCTGTTCCTCAGTTTGGTCAGATATTTAGTATATCCTTATGTTTGTCCCAAGCATGTCTAAACTATCCTAATGTGTTAGCCTCTACCATCTCAGGTGTGTAGGGGATTTGTATTTGCAGTCCGAATATATCTACACACCTTTACATCCTCTCCCTTTGCATGGAGAGATCTATAGGACCTATGGCATACCTTTGTTTTCCTAGTCCTGTGAATGTGAAATAACAGCGGTGCAGATGTCTGAGTGCGTATACTAATAAGCCCCACCTACTTGAGTTCGCAACCCAGCTCCTGTCGGAAGTGACATTTCACTTAAGTGTTAATGGGACGGGATACATGTGCAGAATGCTAAAGCAGACAATTTCATCCGAATGCCCATAAATGAGGAGAATTTAATCTAGTTTTGTGTACAGTCTAATTGTGACTACTGTGACGGCAAGGTCTATTTCTTGATTTAAGTTCTGTAGCAGAAATCTGTTACAGCTAGCAACGTCAGGCATGCTCGTATTTCCTGTGACTGGTGTATTGTGTTGGTGAATTTGTTCCAGCCCAACAGGTGTTTTTCAGCCCAAAACAGGACACATGCTGCTTCTCATGGCTAGGGTGCTTTTGGTGCCTCTCTGGTGATATACACCAGGGAGGCAGGCTGTCCCTTCTATCTCACAGACCTTAAAGGCATTGATCCAGAATAACTGCTCCCCAGCCGTACAATCTGTCATCAAGACTATTCACTCCAGTGGAGCAAAAAATCTGCCCACTGAGAGATTGTGTGGAAGGGACTTACAAGTCTTGGGAGACAGAACAATAAACTGTCCATGTAGACGCAACTTTGAGCCTAACCATCCTGTCAGGAGATTCCATTGGAATGTACAAGCATAGAGTCTGCCATACTGGACTGTCTCGTACGAGCATTCAAGCGTTCCCATCAGGTTTATGCAGAGCAGGACTGAAGGCGATGAAATAGCCAAGACTCTCCTCACCAAGTCCTGAAGTTTCTGAACTTTAGTGAGGGGGAAAACGAGCTGCTGATGCGTGTCAAAAGTCATTCCCAAGAACACCATCCGCTGACTCAGGACCAGAGTTGATTTGGATAGATACACCTGACGGGTTACCGCTAGATGGCAGCATAATATTGCCTGCAATGGTGTGTTGATAGGATGTTGTTTAAATGAAGAATGATTGTGATTCCTTGCAAACGTGGCAGAGCCGCTATTATAGCCATGATTTTTGTGAAAACCCTGGATGCTGTAGCAAGGCCAAACGGTAATGCCTGAAATTGGTCGTGTCTTAGCAGGATCATAAACTGCAGTATGGACTGGTGACCCTGAAGGTCTTGCTATGACCGAAAGGAAGCGCCTGCTGCCAAACATAGATTTTAGAAAAGCCTCTATATGTCTTTTCAGTGGGGTCTCTAAGAGAAGCGGCTCATGGATTAGGTAAACCTTAGGACACTAATCCCATGTACAAAAATCCAACTCCGACAAAGGATACAGCATGGAAAACCTATGGGGATCACAAATTTTTTATCTGGAGATTGCCAGCCTTCCTGCATTAAAGATGATAACCCCCTGGGTAAGAGAAGGATCTACTGGTAGTTCCCTGTCATTGAATTAATATTCCTTCACAATTTGTCCCTCTTCCCCAAGGGAATCAGAATCAGAGTCCCCTAAGAGACTCGGGGTAATTGGGGCCTTTTTCTAGCCACCTGTCTGGGTTCCAGAAATCTTTCAAGAAAAGTGGAAGTCTTAGCTAATCCCTGAACCCTCTGTTGTAATGTACAAGAAATACAGGCTCTGAATGAGAAAACTGGGGAAGGGGAGAAATATCTTGAGGATTCACAGATTGGCTGAGGGCCGGAAACACTGGTGCCACCTGCTGCTGCAACAGCAGATGTACGAACACCTCGACTTACTGACATAGAGAACACGCCCAAGCTGGGGCTTCCCAAATGCAGGCTGCAACGCCCCAGGCAAGTCAGAGCTATTATCAGCAACAGTTCAAGCTGTAGATTAAGAGCAAAGGTCCCCTGGGTCCTGCTGACCTTATATTCATTTTGGTATTATTCGCTTCATAGAGGTGCGTATAAAAATCCACCAAATAAGTTATCCGGATTAACTTTGCACTGCAAATAACGTGGTATGCGAAGCTAACTGAATCGGGCCTTAGGATTACCTGCAATAACAGAATAAATTGGTCACTGAAAACTATACAGTCTAATGTAACAGACTATGAAGGCAACTATAGAGGAAAAAAGTGTGTTTCTGTACATAAATCACATTGTCTAGTGAAGGTACAAACCCTGTCTCTTAGGGAGTTGAGACCTCCATGCTGCTCCTCTACCTGCTCTATACCCTCATTTCAGCTGAGAGGGGATAGAGCTTAGCTAAAGAAAATTATTACCTCCATCTGGAAAAGAAAGCAGGACTATCTGCCTGCTCTTATGAGTTCACAGCTCTGGGTTCTTTAATCAGCTGAAAACCGAGCAAGTGACTTGCAGCCCGTGTTGTGAGCCTTCCATTTTGTCAATACAAGTGTCGTCCAGTGATTACAAAACTACCTGCTGACTACACTATATTCGCTCCAGGGAAAAAAAAAGGTAAAAGGAAAGAAGCTTATGAGAGCCCAAAATAAATGTGACCTCACTACTTAGGCACTAAAATAAAATAAAAACCATAGTGTTGTGAAAGATAAATTTATGTAACTACCACTAGGTGGAGCTCTTCTATTAATAACAGAAAAAACAAACCACAATACCTAACCAAAAATAAAACTTAATTATAAAATAAAATAAGATAGTTACTTGGAGAAGAAAAACCATCTGACTGGAAATATCAACTTGAAATGATTTTTTAAATTACATTTTATATACTTATTACTAGTGTTGTTGACCTGTAAAACAATAGTTAATACTAGTAATGCACAAATGTACGGTAAGTGTTGTAAAGCAAGAACAATTCCATATTAAATGCACCCAACATTTCACACTACTCAGCTATGAATGCTTCACAATTTTCTGGAGCTGAATGGGTGTTTTGTTTAACAGATGGTTTGGTACCAAGGACAATAATTGTAAATGAACAGGAAATTTCATTTAAATTCGCGGGACTAGATGACCTTTCCTAATATGCTTTGTAAAATATAGATTTATTTATTTATTTATTTATTTATTTGTAAAACATGTAAGACCTGATCCTGTGTAACAACCCCCTTACAATAGAGTACTATAAATTGTGTAACAGGTTATATGCACTCTATGGTTGCTGTGTACTACATTTCTATTAGTTTTGTGTTGGTTTTTTTTCTTATTTCTTGCATACTGCAAACTGTATATGAATCTATGATTTCACCATGAGATACACATTGCTTTTATAATTTATAGCTCAACTATAACTGTTATCCATTTATACATTTAGGCTGCAATGATGATGTTTGAATTGGCCTGGATCATGTCTAAAGATTCAAATGACATGTTGTGGTAAGTTAATAAGTTTCAGTGTAGGCAGCAGAACGGATTTTTTTTTTTGGGTTGGTTTATTATCCTTATTTTATTTTCTCACATAAAATAAAATGCAGTATATTACTGGCACATCTTAAGGCTCACAATAAATAAAGTCTTTGGTAAACTGTCCATCTATCATTTCTACTATATTTGTAAAGCATTTGCTAGAACCATAAATGCATCTGTGTAGTACATACTTACTACCGCAGGCTGGTTGTCTGTGTAAGACACAACTTAAACTCGGTGAAGGATCAGATTGAATTATTTTATTTCTTGCTTACAATAAAATCTCACTCCTAAAGAGGCATAAGGAAAATGTTATTTTCATGATCTGGCTGCTTGCTTTGCTGTTTACTGTTGTGTGTTTTTAATAGGTGGGCTATTGTTGGTCTGACAGATCAGTGGGTTCAAGACAGAATCACCCAGTAAGTATGTATTCTGTCTTTTTTTTTGGTCTATTTTCTTTCGCAATTGTGTCAACATGGTGAAGAAGGGGATATTAACCCATCACAGAGAAGTAACAAAGCAAGTTAGCTCCTTACGTAATCTAACATCTTACGTAGTTGATGGGGTTAAAAAAAAAAAGACACCAGTCCATCAAGTTTATTATGGATCTCATGCGGATCCCTATCTTTATAATTGAAGTTGATCCAGATGAAGCCAACTCCAATCTGTTGCAATCTGAAAAATCCCTGCTGACCCTATATGACAGTTTTATTTTTCCCTTAATCCACTACTGTCCTTTATTTTAATTAACGGACCTGGTAACCCTGGATAACCTTTTCTGCAAGAAAAAAATTTGTCTAACCCTTTCTTAAACATCAAGGTGAATCTGCCATCACAATCTTCCTTGGCAGTGAATTCCATATCTTGACTGCCCTTACTGTAAAGAACCCTTTCCTTTGCTGGTTGTTAAACTTCATCTCTGTGTTGATCTTTGTATTTGTATATAGTAATAATATCTCTTATTAGACGCCTCTTTTCTAAAGTACTCAAATCCAATAATCGTTTCACCTCTTAACAGCGCTGCAATCTTAGATATTTTTCCAAAAGAAATATATGACAGTTTTCAATCCTCAAAAGAAAGTTCTCACTAGGTAGTCTTTGCTTTTCCAACTATTCCAAAAGGTGCCACCTCCGTTGTTTGATCAACTCAACATGACATGTGAAGACATCAAAGAAGGAAGACTCATTGTGCAGTCATTTTTACCCACAGGACACTTATAATAAATCTATATTGCACTCATGTGTTTCCTCTCTTGTCTCAGTGCAGACTGAAATACACTTTAAATTTCTTTTTCCTTGTCTTACGAAATCCTTGAAGTATGTCAGCACCTCATTGGAAATTTGTTCTTGCAGACAACACGATAAATGCATGTAGGAAAATAGAATATTTGTGCAGTCTGTCACTTTATTAAAGAAAAGAGGCAATGCACTCACAATCTAATTTCTTGCACAGAGGCGTATCAAATGATGACTTGATCCTTCTATACAACTCCACGATCCGAGTTTATTTCTCTTGAATCTGAGCGCTTCAAAATTTATATCCTCCGGCTCTTATCTCCCTCGTAGTATCTAACATATAAAAGAAAAGCCTAAATTAAGAGCGCACTTAATCAAGGTTCTGATTATACACATCTCTTTTCTAAAGTAAACATGCTAAACTGGCTAGCCGTTCCTCATAGCTCAATGACTCCATACCCTTTATCAATTTTGTCGCTAATTGGCTCTTGCACCTGCTGCTTGACATTGAGCATTACTGCTAAGTCTATTGTCCATGAGCGCTACCAAATCCTTCTCCTTTAAAGATTCCTCTAATTTTACTCCCTTTAATTTATAGATTGCATGCTTGTTTTTGATCCCTAAATGCATAATCCTACATTTATTTACATTTTTGTTAAGCCTCCTCTTATGATGTTTGGTTGCCCCACATCTTGCTCTGATTCTATTGCCTTACATAGTTTAGTGTCATCTGCAAAAATGAAAACTTTGTTCTCTAAACCATCACCAAGGTCATTAATAAATATATTGGAATGGAGTGGTCCCAGTACGGAACCTTGAGGTACACCGCTTAGAAAATGTTCCATTTATCACAACTCTCCCTATTCTTCAACCAGTTTTTGACCCAAGTACAAATATTGTTTCCTAAACCCAGTTCCCTTATTTTGTGGACCAGCCTCTTGTGTGGCACTGTAGCAAAGGGTTTTGCAAAATCTAACGTAATAAAATTTCGGATTTGTTTTAAAGGATGAAATATGTAACTGATGTGGGTTCTCTCCAGCGTCATGTCTCCCGACACAACCACCGCAATGAGGATGAAGAAAACTCGCTCTCTGTTGACTGCATGAGGATTGCTTTTGAGTATGAGTATCCTTCAGTAATTGACTGACTGGGGTCACTTGTGCCATACTTTTCATAATTGTGGCAAGAATTTAAGGTGCAAATTATTATCAAAAATGTTTTCTTTAACAAATGAATGTCAGTGTCCGTCTTTCTTTGTATCAGCATTGGTCATTATTCGAAAGCATCTGTAACTCTTGTTACACTACCTCCAGTCTCAAACTGTGGTCTGTGCAAGGCCAAAAAAGACTTCAAGAATTTTTGGCTGACATGGGGTATGTGTTTTCTATCTATTCTATTGTTGTAAAAGATACAGAATCAGAATATATCCCTTACTTATGTAATGGTAACTTATGTCTTCACTTTTTGCTTTGCTACAATAAAATAAAAAAATATTACAATATAAGAAAATATAGCAATGCTAAATAAGATGCAGATTTAGTTGTTACACTCTGAGTGAGTATATATTCTGCTATAAACGTGTGGTTTTTATTTTATACAAACTATTTAGTGTGTGTTTATGCTCTGCACTGTTGCTCAGTTCATATCTGTTGTATTATATCCACTCTGTTATTATAAAAGGAAAACTTAATTTTATCACCCAGGCTGCCTTTGAAACAAGTGAAACAGAAGTTTAACTCTATGGATATCTCATTAAAGGAAAATTTACGGGAAATGATAGAGGAATCCGCTAACAAATTTGGGTAATTTCTTTTACACAATGAAAATGTGTTAATTTTTAACCCTTAAGACCTATTGTTTATATAAACTTCCTGTATGTGCCTTTTCTTGCTCTCTGGATTTGCATTTGGAGCCTTAGATGTTGCAAGTTGCCAAAACAGCCCTTTCTGACTGAGGTGGTGCACTGTTTTTTTTTTGGGTTTTATTTTATTTTGTTAGAAGTCTGACTTGATAAAATGCTACTTGGAACAAATTTTTAATGTTCTAAATTCATAGGTAATGTGGGTTTGCTTTGCCAGTTACATCTTTTGGCCTACAGATGTCACTAAAACATATAAGTGGCAGCAACGGCATAAAATTATAAAAAAAAAAAGAAAACCCACTAATACAGGGCTGGATCCAGACCTACGACCGACAGGTCACTTACATAAGCAAGGTGCATGCGCCCTCCAGATTTCAAGCTAGGGTTACGATAGTAACTCTAGCGCTCCACTACTCGTACGGAACTATTGTTTCACATGACTCCCACACTTGTGCGGATCGGCGGTCGTACGGACCGCTGATGTGCACGATCACATTAAGGTTGCCTTATGGCAGTGTAAGCTGTCCTAAAGCATGCACGAGCAGGGCCGGATTAAGGCTTCGGGGGGCCCGGGGCACTTGAGACGGGGGGCCTTATGATCTAAAATTAAGAGCATAGGACCAGATTCTCACTTAAGAAGAAAGCTTTTTAAGTGCGTAGAAATACGAACAGAGCTTTCTTCTCAGTCAGCCTTATTTCCCCTCCTTCTGTGTATCCCACCAGCGTTATTACCCCTCTTCTGTGTATCCAACCAGCCTTATTACCCCTCCTTCTGTGCATCCAACCAGCCTTATTACCCCTCCTTCTGTGCATCCAACCAGCCTTATTACCCCTCCTTCTGTGCATCCAACCAGCCTTATTACCCCTCCTTCTGTGCATCCAACCAGCCTTATTACCCCTCCTTCTGTGCATCCAACCAGCCTTATTACCCCTCCTTCTGTGCATCCAACCAGCCTTATTACCCCTCCTTCTGTGTATCCAACCAGCCTTATTACCCCTCCTTCTGTGTATCCAACCAGCCTTATTACCCCTCCTTCTGTGTATCCAACCAGCCTTATTACCCCTCCTTCTGTGTATCCAACCAGCCTTATTACCCCTCCTTCTGTGTATCCAACCAGCCTTATTACCCCTCCTTCTGTGTATCCAACCAGCCTTATTACCCCTCCTTCTGTGTATCCAACCAGCCTTATTACCCCTCCTTCTGTGTATCCAACCAGCCTTATTACCCCTCCTTCTGTGTATCCAACCAGCCTTATTACCCCTCCTTCTGTGTATCCAACCAGCCTTATTACCCCTCCTTCTGTGTATCCAACCAGCCTTATTACCCCTCCTTCTGTGTATCCAACCAGCCTTATTACCCCTCCTTCTGTGTATCCAACCAGCCTTATTACCCCTCCTTCTGTGTATCCAACCAGCCTTATTACCCCTCCTTCTGTGTATCCAACCAGCCTTATTACCCCTCCTTCTGTGTATCCAACCAGCCTTATTACCCCTCCTTCTGTGCATCCAAATAGCCTTATTGTCCGACCTTTTGTGTGTCCAATCAGCCTTATTGCCCCACCTTCTGTGTCCAGCCAGCCTTATTGCCCCCTCTTTGTGTCCAGTCAGCTTTATACCCCCAACAAAAGAAAAAAAAAAAAAGAAGGCTTAACATAAAGCCTCCAATTTAATTAAGCCATGTTATGTGCACACCACCCGGACTATTTTACAACATATATAAACAGACTTAATGGGCCTGATCCTAAGCGAAGATTCATGCAGAAACGCCGATCTTACAAATCCGCCCGCTGTAACTACGGCTGGCGGCGTAGATTAGGATCAGCCCCAATGTGATTAAAAGACATTAACTTTTATTAACATGTGAATATTAAAATAGACAAAATAAACTAATATGAGGTAATGCAGGCAGATCTGTAGTTACCATTCTCTGGGAGATCTGTCTAGTGAAAGGTGCCATAGGTGTCCGTGGCGTCACTTTTATAAGCTGCTGCCCGGAGCACAAGCTCCACCGGAACAACCCCCGCTACGCAGTGCCGGATTAAGGGGGGGGCACAGGGGGCACGTGCCCCCGGCCCCCCTCTCCCCAAGGGCCCCCCGCCGCCTGTGATCTGCACAGGTGGACTGGCCCGCCGGGGAACTGGTGGAATATCCAGCGTGCTCCGGTTCCTTGTCCCCTGCTACGTAGAGCTGGCTGTGCGATGCAGAGCCGCCCGCAGCTCTGTTTACAAGACGCCAGCGTGACCAAAGGTCACGCTGACGTCATTATTCTGCAGAGCGCGCCGCGGAGGAGAGAGCTGAAAGCAAGAAGGCATCAAAGGTAAGACCCCCATGTTATACCCCCATACGATTGCTTAGTAGACATTCAGGGCTTAACATTAACTGGGTAATTACCTCTTAAGACATAAAACAAGGCTCCAGATATAAAATTATTAGTGCAGCAGGAGTCATTTAGCACAATGAATTGCTCAGAAATGTTTGTGATGTTACTCAGGGGTAGTAAGGTACATGCATTGTATGCCATATTTTTTGATGTTATGTACAGCGATGGAGTCATAAAAATTTGCAATTTATTGTGCTAAATTACTCCTGCTGCACTAATAATTTTATATCTGGAGCCTTGTTTTATGCCTTAAGAGGTAATTACTCAGTTAATGTTAAGCCCTGAATGTCTATTAAGCAATCGTATGGGGGTATAACATTGGGGTCTTACCTTTGATGCCTTCTTGCTTTCAGCTGTCTCCTCCGCGGCGCGCTCTGCAGAATAATGACGTCAGCGTGACCTTTGGTCACGCTGGCGTCTTGTAAACAGAGCTGCGGGCGGCTGTGCATAGCACAGCCAGCTCTACGTAGCAGGGGACAAGGAACCGGAGCACGCTGGATATTCCACCAGTTCCCCGGCGGGCCAGTCCACCTGTGCAGATCACAGGCGGTGGGGGGCCCTTGGGGAGAGGGGGGCTGGGGGCACGTGCCCCCCCCTTAATCCGGCACTGTGCACAAGAGAGGGGAGTGACGGGAGCGCGCCCTTCTCTCTCTCTCGTACGGACAGACCCCTGCACGTTTAGAGAACGGGGAGTCTGGATCCGGCCCACAGTGACTAGTGAAATTAAAGTTAACTACATTTTATTAAGTACTTTCTTAACTTAAAAGCACTTAAATAAAGTTTTTTGTGTTTAAAAAAAGGTTATCTGTTAAGAAAATGCAGTGTTTCAAAAGTATTCATCTACTTAGTCAGCTGATTATTTCAGGTCATATTTTGTGTTTACAGTCCAAATTTTTTTTTCTAATGTATTATTGCTCTGTATGACATAGGAAGTCATCTGCGAAGTCCCTCGGGTTAATCTTGTTTTTGGTGTTAGAGTCTAGGAGCTCTGGGGGATTTGTATTTTATATTCATATGTTTTAATACAATGTGTGTCTCTTACTGTACAATTAAAATCTCTCCCACTTTACGTGCTTGCTGTGCCCTGTTGTCAGAAGGGCTTCCAACTTAAAAGTTTGGATCCTGAGGATCTAGATCCATGCTGGAAGCCTTATTAGCATTTTTCACTCGCTAAGAATTATGTATGTAATGTTGATCTGACCGACTTGGTAAAATATGTGCACATTGAGCTGAGTACACGCTTAAGGTTTTTCTCACAATGCAATGTTTCTGAGAAACATAGTGACTATTCTAGCCTTACCAGCATTACGATACACACAGCTATGCTCACCCACAAAGCTGTCCAGATGCAGAAAGATCAATGTGAATCTTTGAAGTGAAGATTAACTGTCGATACACACTGAAAATGTCTCCAGATATCGGGACGTCACTGATTGCTAAATTAACCTGTTCCAAAAATCAAATCATGCGATGTAGTTTTAGACAGTACACACCAGTAAGAGTGGAGCTATCTCACGGCTATCATGTTATAGGCAAGATACAGTAATAATCATATAACACCCCAGTGTGTACCCAGCTTTAAACCTTTTTTGGGTGTCACTTGTGGAAACTGCACAAGCAGCAGCGTTTATTTGAAGACACAGGACAGAAGTGTTCACACATAAGTTTAGAATCTACGTGCTTATTTTATCAGTTAAACTGTGCATGACCAGAACACAAATATAAGCACGTAAACCATGGCCGACTGATTCACATACAAGGACGTATTAATGTATGTGAAGGAAGGCTTAAATTCAACTTTAATCGGGAGTTTTGGAGAAGGAAAACTGAGGCACTTTGGCTAACCATAGAAACCCAGGGTTTATTCTTCGTACTGGAGTGATATCTAGACCACCAGGGCAAGATGAGGAAATAAACAATGTCTTATTGCAAGACATTGCTAAAATGGCATTAAAAGGGGAAGCAATAATTATGGGAGATTTTAATCTACCTGATGTAAATTGGGATGTGTCTTCAGCAAGCTCCACTAGAAGTGGAGACATATTAAATTCATTACAGGAAGAGTCCCTCAAGCAACTGGTGAGGAGAGCCCACTTGCAAAGAGATTTGGTACTTTCAAATGGTGGCAGAATATCAGTAGTAAGTGTGGGACCCAGGATCCAGTGTTCATCAAGCAGTGTGGTTATGTATAATGACTGAGAGAGACACATGCCACACAAAGACGAGGGTGCTAGACTTTAGGAAGGCATATTTTGTGGAAATGGGTAAATGTGTAAGAGATTCTTTGGCAGAGGTGAGGCACATAAAAGGGGTACAGAAGCAGTGGGGAAATTTAAAATATGCATTATTAACAGCAACAGACCTTTGTATAAGAAACCCCCGAAAAAGAAAGCCAATGTGGTTTACAAAAGAGGTAGCAACTATAGTGAAAAAGATCGGCAGTATAAGATCGGAAGTATAAGAAAACTCAAAATAATGATGACAGGGAGGAGTATTAAAGTCTAATCTGAAGACCAATAATGATAAAATATAGTAGAGGTAGATATGTGGTTAATAAATTATTGAATTGAGTTGCAGGAGGAGGAGTGGAAAAAGTTCCTAAACAGCACACCAGATAGTAAAGGTAACTCCAACGGAGTCTTAACCCCAGATGAAGGGAGATCCCAGAATATGAAAAACACTGTATGTTTGTATGTATGTAGTGACTCCATCCTATGGTATTGCAGAATTACTAATATGTTTTAATGTTATGTTTAATAAAATTGTCAGATTGTTGATATCAAGAAGTCAGTCATTTTTTATTTTTTACCTATATATTTTTTGGGCACTAGTCTCATATTATTGTTTTCTTGTTATAGTTTTTGACAAGCCTCTAACTTGTCTTGAGATGAGCTGCCTGTCACTGTCCATATTTTAGGCGCTTGAGTTTATTTTCCTGGTTGTTATCTAGATTTTTGTAAGGCTTTTGACACTGTGCCACATTGCAGACTGTTAAATAAGCTGGAAACTTTGGGATTGCACTTAAAGATAGTTGCATGGATATGATCTTCGTTACAGGATAGACAACATCCCTTCTGGGAATGGTAAGGCGATGAGTGGAGTACCCCAGGGTTCTCTACTTGGACCATTGCTATTTAATATCTTTATAGGTGATATTGCCTGTGGTATTGAGGGGAAAATATGCCTTTTTGCAGATGACAAAGATATATAGCAGGGTATATACACCAGGAAAGGTACACAAAATGAGGGATGATCTAGGTAGACTTGAGAAATGGTCAAGAGTGTGACAACTGCAGTTTAATGCCAAAAAATGCAAAACCATGCACCTGGGGCACAAAAACCCAAATGCTCAACATCCTTAATGGCACTACATTAGAAACTACTGAGGCAGAAAGAGATCCAGGAGTCATTATTTCATGTGATGTAAAGGTGGGCAAGAAATGTAGCAAAGCAATGAGAAAGGCAAGTCAGATGCTTGGTTGCAAAGGGAGAGGAATTAGTAGCAGAAAGAGAGAAGTAGTCATTCCACTTTATAGATTGGTATGAACTCCCCTAGAATACTGTGTTCAGCTCTGGAGGCCATATCTCCAGAAATACATAAATACATTAGAAACTCTGCAAAGAAGAGCAACTAAAATGGTCCATGGCCTGTGTCATGAATCATACCAAGAAAGGCTAGAGGAACTAAACATGTATAGCTTGGAGCAGAGAAGAGAGAGGGGGTTATGATAGCAGATTTCAAATATATCAAAGTTTGTGACCGACTAGAGGAGGGTGGCATTTTTGAAAGAAAGAGGTGTAATAGAACACAGGGTCATGCATTTAAACTGGAGGGTGGTAGATTCAGAAGAAATGTGCGGAGAAATTACTTCACTATAAGGGTGATAGATGAGTGGAATAGCCTCCCATCTGACCTGCTTGAGGCTAACACAGTAGAACAGTTTAAACATGCTTGGGATAAATATAAGGAAATCCTAAATCTCAAACTAAATTGAGGGTAAATAGGGTCTATGTGGCTCTTATCTGCCATCAGTTTCTGTTTCATATATCCTCAGTTCTATTGACCTCTGTATTTTATTTTGACCAATGAAAAAATTCACCTGTTCTGACCAGTAGTTGATGAGGAAAAGCATCTTTGTCATGATGCTGTCACTATTATACTTGGAATTTTGTATATTTTATATTTGGGATTCTCCAAACTATATAACAGAGGATTTAAACCTCTACTTTAACCCATATGCTCTTTAGGTAAAATAGCATTTCCTAATCCTCCCCATTACAGTACTGATTAATGGGTTCACACCCCCACATGGGGCCGGATCCAGAACTACGTCAGTCTTCCATAGACGGACGTAATTCAAGGTAATTCTTTTAGACCGCATATACGCAATCTACATATCAAAAAGATATGCAGAATACGTACAATAACTACTACGCATGCGCAGTAGCTATTGTTCATTGAATTACGTCCGTCTATGGAAGACGGACGTAGTTCTGGATCTACCCCATGGTGAGTATATAAGCCAGCCTGCTTCCTCCTCCTGTGTGTCCTTTTTATTCTTGTGGAGCTAGGCAGAGTGTTAGTCAGGAGGAGTTGTGGTTTACTCTGTGGTGCTCAGATCAAGTAGCACATTACCCCGCCGGTTCCTAACGAGAGAAGAAGCTTGGACCAGCCTCTTCCGCATCTCCCGACTCCAGGGGATGTCAGCGTGCTGTGTCCGCCCCCACATGCGAGGGCGGGGGTAAATGAGGTCAAGGAGCAGGGGCTGTGCACTAGGAAGAAATCCTAGTTATCTAGTAGTGTCCAGATAGCGGCGCCGCCATGTTGTTGTAGCCTCCAATCCAAGCAGGCTGTTATGACGTCAGAACAGGCGAATATTTTAAATTTATAGCTTTCTATACACTTTTGTGGCTGTCTAAGAGGGTCTTCACTTAGAAGCAACCATGATGGATCCAAGATCTGGGGATAAAAGATCCCAGCCCAGGAGGTCGGGGTAAGCCCT
>WWET01000926.1:311600-332560 GCA_011038615.1 Limnodynastes dumerilii
GCTGAGCTCCAACAGGAAAGAGGGGCGTATCCCATTAATCAATACTGTCATGGAGGAGTCCAGGAAACCATATTAACAAGTAATAATCTGGGGCTTTACAGAACTGGATACTAACCAGCCCTAATTTGGTTAAACAGAAATTATCCCTTATTTTTAAAATGGATCTGGTGGAAACTCTTTTTATTTACGTCTCAAGTTTACACCTTTAAGGGTTGTATGCAAATATTCAATAGCTTAAAACAAACTGATTTGGTATGAAGACGGAATCTTATTAATTACTACCCGATTTGTTGTTAACACCCCAATAGTGTAACAGAAACCTATGTTTGTATTGCATTCTACCTCATGTCAGCGTTATTAACCAACATATAAACACTAAATTGAGTTGATGGTATTGACGTATTGTTGACGGCAAAGGTAACTAGTGCAAGTCCTAAGGGAATCTGCTAGAATACAAGGATTCCCGATGAGAAAACACCCTTTTTATTTATAAATCTTGACCATGAAACTGGTGGAGCTAAGCATCATTATCAAGAACCTCCTTCAATTTAAAGCTCTTCATTTTTGTTTGGCTTTAATCTTGCTGCTTCTCACACATTGCTGTGACAACCATGTGCTTTCCCATAAAATCATCACAATAGAGCATTTCCTCTGCAATTTGCTTCCTGGATGTGGAGGACAGGAGAAAACAACTCGGCATGTGTGCAAGATTATTCTGTTAATTAGGTGACGGTAGCCTTGGTGGAGATGTACATATGTTCGTTTTTAGTTTTAAACCAACGTGCATACTATTTGGCAGATATGGTTTTAGTATGGTAGACCATTTAAGAGTGGTTAAGTTTGGGTGAGCAGTTTCTATATAATATAGGAAATAAAAACCAGAATGATAAATGGAGCAATAGAGAGGTCTTATAGAATTTCAAATCTAATGTATTGGGGAAACATGACCGGTCTCAAAAGGTGTCCTTTATTTGAAGTAGGTGGAAATACCTTCTCTAAATATAGGTGGTTTAAATTGATGTAGGCAAATAGTGAATCTTTAGTGCTGTATAAGTATTTCCATTTAAGCTCATGGTGTGATGGGTAGGTTGGTTTAGGGATCCTGTTTAATATGATATCATTAATGTAAAACACAAATTCCTGACTTCTCATGTTACACAAGACTCATTTTGTAATGGAGCTCGTGTCAACTAAGGTAAATGAAGCATATTGTGATCCTTTGTTTTCATGGGTGAAACTTTAAACAGAGTTGCAACTACCCAATTGTATGTATACAAATGTACCCCATTCCATTTCACAGTGGAACACAGAACAAGGTAACTGCATGAAAAATACTTCGTTTTTTCCTGTATGTTTTTTACCCAGACATAAATGACCTAACGTATGTGGAATGACAAGAAAAATGCCTGCTTAGAAATGTATCATTTGTTTTCTATGAAATGCATATCTACCATGTTGCCTGGTATATACGTTGTGCGGACCAGCCTTACATGGTTTATTATGGCTTGTATTCTATATTACTTGTCTTCCATCTTCTTCCTCACAGGATGAAAGACATCAGGGTCCAGACTTTCAGTGTCCAGTTTGGCTATAAGAATAAGTTTCTGGCCAGTGACATTGTATTTGCTGTTCTTTCACTCTTGGAAAACACAGAGAAAGATGAACATGGAACCGATAATTTTATCAAGGCTTTAGATAGCTTATCCAGGTAACTTGGATTGTTACATTGTAGTTAAACCCGCTATGCTTGTTAACAAGAAGTCAGGGTTATGCCACTAGCATACAAATTATGCAGTTATGTTTTGTTTGTTTTGGGGATTATCTTTCATCGGACAATGATTGCTCATACAAATAATTGGAGAAGAATTCTTTTCCTGCATGCCACAACCTGAAATTCACCATGGAAAATTCCCACCTGATTTCCTCTTGTTTCCAAACTCTGGATTTAGTCCACTATGTCCAAACTGTGTTTTGTTTCTTTGTATCATAGAAGCAACTTGGAGATACTGCACCTTGGACTGGGCCTAGCTAAGAAGTTATTACGTGCCATTCAGCAGATCGTGGCCAGCTGCCTCTGTACTAATCTCATTCTGTCACAGGGCCCTTTCCTCTATTGTTATCTTATGGAGGTTAGCGAACACATTTCTGCATCACCAACTTCTCTGTAATGCTTAGTATATATTTTGATGCAAAAAAAATGCTCAAGTTCCTTAGTATTAACTTATGTTTTTTGCTTTAATACTGATTTTTCTATTGTAAAATTGATTTCTGAACATTATCACAGTAAAACCCCATTTCATTTTTTTCCGTTTCATTAAGCAGTACAATATTTTTTTTATTCCTTCCTATGTACAGGGAACACCAGATGTCAAGATGTTTTCTAGGCCTGTGTCCTTGTGCCTTCTCTGTAAATACTTGCTGAAATCCTTTGTCTGCTGTGTGAGTAATTCTCTTTCCTCTCACATACCATATTACCTCATTTAAGCCTGTACTACATCATACTCAAATTTTACATGAGCATATGTTTCAATGAAAGTTTGTTCTATTTTGATTACGTGTTGATATGTTTTTTTAACCACATGCTCGTATTGAGAATGTTGTAGCTAAGATTAGCACATTTTGACGGTTTTGTGTGTTTGTCATTATTAAGCAGAGATCTGTTAATTACAAGTTGTAAATTAGATTTTAGACATGAAAATATGCTTTTTTTTTTTTTTTTTTTTTTTTTTTTAAACAGTCCCAAATTTTTTTTTTTTTTTTTTGTAAAAAGGCCCAAATATTATTTAAAAAAAAAAAAAGTCTCCTTTAATGATTGACCAGGAATGGCACCGTTAATGCAACAAACAGTCAAAACTCCTGGTATTTGTTCAGTCTGTAAGAGAATAAAGTGCTTTTTTTTACAATCCAGTGTAGGAATTGTATTTGTGTTCCTGAGGAATAAGCTAGAAGTCTGTTTTGAGAGGTGGATGGATTGTTTCCTGTCCTCCTTAATTGTTGTAACACTATTAGAAATCCTTGCTCTTGAAAACAAAATACAGAAAAAATCCCTGTGATTGTCTAACAATTACTATGCTCCCCCAGTCTAACAATCCTCTTCTTTACTATTATTACTGTAAAGACTTCTTTCCGTAAATCTGGAAAGCTTATTTACTGTAATCTTATGGGATATCCTCCTTTTATTAACACTAACCAAAAGTTTAAAAGTTCAGCTCTTGAACTCTGATTTAATAAGATAAAAATTCGGAAGAGAAACTCTCCTTTACTCCTCTTGCTGTAGTGCTGCCTGTCATACAGTATGACATTCAAGGTCTAAAAGCCAAGACCAGTGCACCAGATGTGGTAGAGCGCCTTTACAGGCCAGCATCACACTTTTCCTGTGTCCATGGCTGCTGATAACCTCTCTGCCAGCAATTTACAAACTCTGCAAGCAGCCAGAAAGGTGGTGGAGAAGACAAAATAAACTAAGTTAGTTAGTAGCAGTAGGAGACTTATAGGTCCCTATTATGGGATTTTATATAAAGGTCTATTATGTGAGATAAATTGAGCACAATTAAGGAGAAATAATAATCTTTATTTTGTGCTGTTTATTCCTCTAATTATCCTTAATTGGTAATACAAATTATCTACCATAATAGGGCTCTATGGGGAAAATTCATTTGAGTATGAAGACAGGAATAAGCGTGAAGTGCGCCAATTCCCATCTATTACGGTAGCCAAAATTTGCTAATTTTAATACGCAGCTTTATGAGGTGCAAAATAAAATCTGCAGTGTAATATTGTGACCAAGCTTTGCCGGCAATTGAATCTGACCCTATATGTCCCATAATGTTTTTATTTGTGTCCAAATCATCTCAAATAATAGGTCTCTATATAGTATATAGCAAATTTTCCACTATTGTAGGTTTTTCTTACCCTGGGTGGAGCAGTACATGCCCACTGGGTGGAACTGGCCACACCCTTAAAATTAGAGTAGAACCCCCATCCCCTCTGAAATGGTGCCTGTGGCTTATATTCTCTATTCTTGAAAAGAGTTTTCAAAAGTTGCCAAGTATGACTAAAACTGTGGCAATATTATTTTAACACATAGCATTAATTCAGTATCTATTACACATTGTGCAAAAATATAAAATGTTATTCTAACAGCACTCATGGTGTTAAATCACTGTATAATTGTGAACTTGTGTGTATTGTAATAACCACTTTTTGATGAGACCGTAATCATTCTTTATTTAAGACTAAAAACAAGCGGTGTAAGCTGCTGCCATTAATTCTGGCAGCTCCACTGGATGTGGAGAAAGGAACAGTGATCATGGTGGGAATCCCTCCAGAAGTTGAGAGCTCAGACAGAAAAAAGTAAGTCATTTTGGTCATGGTTTTTAGCTTTTCTGTGTGCAATTCTGATTAATTAAATGGTAGGGGGTTACCAGAGCATGTTGAGAGGTCAGAGGTTCAGCTGTGATTTTGTGATGTGAATAATGTGCAGGATTCTTTAGTCAAATTAACAATCCCCCCTATAAATAAGAGAACACTCTTTAAACATAACTTACAACCCTTGCAAAGCTATATATAAACATTTTACATGTGCATATGTTTCAATGAAAGTTTCAGTTCTATTTTCATTAGATGCTGATATTTAATACAATCTTTTAGCGTCTTTTTAACCACATGCTCATTATTCAACAATTTTGTGATGTGAATAATGTCAAAATAATAATACCCCCTATAAAAAGAATGACATTGAATGAGTAATTATAATCTAAATATAAAAATGAGTGATCAACAAAAACAAGTGAAGATAAGAACTATAAACTTCCATCAGAAACACTGTCTAATTCAATCCTTTCAAATGTTCTTGTTTATCTTATAAGAGGGGAGTGAACTCTCCCTGTCACCCCCCTCTCTGTGAATAGTGTGACTTGCGCAGCCATAAGGCAGTCTTAAGTCACAGTTGTGGATCAGATGTCCTTCGGACCGCTGATCACTCGTGATTGGGATTCCCATGCCACACTGTAAAATGTAAATGCTTTCCCTGCCCACCTTTGCAGGCAGAGGGGTAACACTGCCCCTTTTAACGTAAGTTATTGTACGGAACTTAGTTCTGTGTGATGGAAGTTACGGTATTGAAATTAACGTGACGTCTGGAGGGCAAATTCCATGCCCAGTCCATAGAGCCCACTTATGCACTTTGCATGTGTAGGTGGGCTCGCGTTACTAAGTGAGGATCCATTCCAATAACCTATGTAAATTATTATATTCTTTTCAAAAATGTATTTTGGACTATTTTATAAAATAATCCATTTAATAGTCTGCGACCATCAACACGTTTATCAGCTTTGTTTTTCTGTTCCTTTTTTGAAATAAAAACAAAATTGTTTTTTAGTTTCTTTGGCCGAGCATTTGAGAAGGCTGCAGAGAGCACCAGTTCTCGGACACTTCACAATCAGTTTGATATGTCTAGTAAGTGACTGCTGTTTCCTAGCTTTGCATAATTGAATGAATAAGGGCTGAGATGTGAGCCATTGTAAACTGATTTATTTTTAAGCGTTGCTTTTAGCAAATACTGGGAGATGTTCCAAGTGGCCTTTATTGAGATCAAACTGTGAGCATTCATTTTGACTTGTCCTCTAAGTTGTGAGTGATTGGAATTTTAACAGCCAGACACAGACAATTTGTTGTTGTTTTTTTTTATTTTTATACCTATGGTATGTTATTGGAAAGTGGAAGGGGATTCAATTGTTTTCTGACCTAGTCTGAGGAAAGCTTTTATCACCTAATTATGTATTATATTCTGTGAAACCATTTTTCTAGCCATTCTGAAGGGAAAACCATTATTTTATTTAATAGGTAATTGTAGCATTATGATAATTATAACAAGAGTCTTTCTGTGTTTAGTTATTGAATTGAGGACAGAAGACCGTAGCAAGTTCCTTGATGCTCTCATTTCTCTCCTGTCATAAGGTAAGTTGTGGATCACAGTCTCACCTTTTGTTTTTAATGAATAAAGTAAAATAAATTCCTAACTTATTACTGTTTAGATCCCTGTTGCAGTGATATTTTATCTCCTATGACTTCCTAAATGTAGATTACATTTTACAGTACTGAGTGAAAGCAATGAACATTAAAAGAAATGAAGGGTCTCGCCATTATTAAGGGTGTGACTTTTTGTTACCTAATGAAATGAAGATGAGAATGGGGCACCCAATGTTGAGAATAGGTGCAGTTCCTGTTCTGTGTTGTTTTCACTCCTAACTGGACCTGTGATTTAATTATCCTGCAGCACTTTATCTGAGCTGGGTTTAATACCTTGTTTATATTTGTATATTCTGTGTAGAGGCTACTCAATATGTAAACAGATTTGTATATTTGGATAAGCTCTGTTATCAGCTTCAGGATGTCTAAGAATATAGTGACCACTATAATGTTTTGGGGTTTTTATAATTTCTGGATGGCAAGTTCGGTTTTGCTTTTATTACATTTTTTTTATTGAGAGGACAATAGATTTACTGGGTTTAAAAGGTGGAGGACCGGCTGAGATTATGGAATTGCAGTCTTTGGAGCTGTCTGTTTTTGGTCATGTACTTGAAGTAGCTTTAGGTTAATCATGAAGGTAATGTAAGCATTTATGTGAAAAATATAATATAACAAAGGTCTCAACAACTATAAATTGAGGTGGGTGTGGAAACAAAGTAGTAACCATTTTTTTAAATTGTTTTTTCCTTTTTTTTTCTTGTTTTTTCCTTTTCAGGAGCAATGTGACTTTCCAATGGATCCTGGTTTTTCATCACATCCTGCACCCATGTGTAAATGTGCTGTTTTATTTGTGTTTTTTAAATGTCCTTTTTATGTATAATTGTAAATTATGGCATTTAGGCAGTAATGTAATGTTTTATTTCATAATCTTGTCTTCAATTTTTAAAAATGTAAATAAAAGAACTTCAAACTATACACAATAAATGTGTTTTTATCTTTTCAAAGCTCTTTTGTGCAACTACATATATCTATACCAGTGTGCCCTTGTTTTATCTTCCTGTCCCACTGCTTATGCAGTTATAGATTAATATAACAGAAGGACATATTTTAATAAGTACAGACAAGGCAAATAAAAAAAATCAGTTACATTGACATGATAAGGTGTGGTAGGATAATGCCATGTATGTAGCAATAGGAACATCTGTAGTCTTGCAGTGTTATAGACTGGTGGACATGTACATGAGTGTAATAATTGGAAGTGTATTGTGGGAAATATGGAGAGCCTTCAAAGTTAGGATAAAACATATAACAATAATTTGTATAGTAATTATAGGGTGCAGTGTCTTGTCACTTCAGTATACGTAGCCTGCTGTGATTTCCCTTCCTCCTGAGCTGTCATCATTCTGTTTTATTTTAATTTCCAAAATCATGTTTTGTGTTGGCAAAAATTGAATAATGTGTTTGTGTGTGTCTTTTCCTAAGTGAGATGTGATGTTAAAACTTTTTTGTTACTGAAATTTTTTTTTGTAGTTTAACAAATGAACAACATGTATTTGCAGCTTTCCATTATCTGTGTCCCTAACATTTATTTTCTCAGTACAGCTGCCCAATGGTAAACAGTGCTAGATTTATGTATGACAATGAGGTAACTACCCATTTGAGGAATATCAACTGAATATAAAGTACTGTTCTTCCATGCTCCCCACACTTCATTTCCTTATTGTTTTTTGTGTTTGGTGCTCTGTTCTTTTTGTATGTTTTTTTTTTGTTTGTTTTTTTTGTTGACGTCTGCAGCTCTGTAAACTTTGGTGCATGAAAGAGATGTGTGCTTTGTTCTGGTGTTTTACTTTAATGGCCTAAAAAATAACTTTTGGAAAAGATCATCTACCAGGCTGATATTAAAGGGAAATAAGTGTAAGTTCAACACAATCTCTGGTTTCAATGCACGAAAGTATGTATTCAAAAAGTGAATGGATAGTCAAATGAGATCTAAAATGGCGTGTACACAAATTAAAACACAAACACTAAAAATATCAGCAAGTCCAATACAGTACATGCTGCTAGTATTGGCATAGGAACTTCACAGGGACACTTTGCCATCCAACCTATCTACTGTCTATAAGAAGCAGTGTGTCTCTAACTCTACCTTTCCAGGAGCACCTTTCTCCTGCCTATGTGAGTCTGTACCAAGTTTATCTATGACCTATGGAAGGGAGGGGTGTCATTGTTGCTCTATTAATTTGAGTAGAAAACCTGTGCATGAGGTGATAGACTGTAGCTTATTCCATAGAAGCAACCAATGTTGAATAAATAAAACTTAACATTGCTGATTTTTCTTTTATATTGTGTATTTCATATACCGTCAGAAAAACCATCCTATCTGATCTAGGATGAGCAGTGCTTTAGGACATTGTCATTACGTTAGCAAAAAAGACTGATTATCACATAGTTTTACATTTCTGAGCCCTGCAGGGATGATTTGGCTGTGGGCGTTGGGAATATGGCCCAGTTATTAGGCAGTGTATGTCCACTATATCATTTTCTAATTTTTTTTTATATTAAACAGTGTAAGTAGCTGATGAAATGACATAACCAACATTTTCTGTTGTAAGTTTCAAATACATAGGGCACGTAAGAATATTTCATCTTTCAGTCACAATTTAAAACCTAAATAAGGTAAAGTAGCCTTTAATGCAAAACGGTTAATTTTATTTGAATCAGTAGTAGTTTGAACTTTCAAAAGTGGTGGGTGTCCCTTCACCGATGGCTGGCATTGCATAGTAGAGACAGACGAAACTTCTTTTCGGCTGTCTCTATTTCGATTGCCAGCAATTTTAGATTTTATTTTATGAATGGTTGAGTATGCGATCGGCATACTCACCCATTCCTTTTTGGAAGCGCCACCCGCCAGACCACCGGAGAGATGAGTAACCTCCCCAGGGACTTTAAGGCTTAGGGGGAGGGTCAGGGTTAGTCTCTGGAGAGGGAGGGTTAGAGCCATGGAAGGGGGGGGGGGGGGGGGGGGGGGGTTCGGGTAAGGTTGTGTGTTAGGATTATAGAAGGGGAGGGTTACGGATTTGCTTTTCTTTCCCCTAACTCCATACATCAGTCCAAATGTAATTCTGCATGCCCACCATCCAGACCTAACGCAGGAAAATTCATTAAAATGACCCAGATGCTGTTTCAGATTATTCCATAATATTGATGAAAAATATACACTGGTAAGATGCCTATTTAAGCCTTTTCTTATTGTGTGATCTGCACGATAATTAGCAGCAGTTTAACATATAAGCATTGTGACCTCTTAAATTATTTTATTTTTTACACGAAGATCTTACTTTACTTTTCTATAGAAAAGAGATGAAAAGGTTTAAATTATTTTTCCCTTTTTATGCCAAGCATGAAGTGTTTTGAGGTGTGTGATTCTAGTGACTATTACTGCTTCGTTGTCAAACAAAAATGAAGTAATTACGTTGCATGAATGGCTCGGCTTCCCTCTGTTTGGCAAAGCATAACCTGGTGGCCTGGTGCCATCATAACACAGTAATAACAACAGGGATTAGCTTTGTTTTTTTTTGTATTTCTGTTCTTGAACAGTGTGTTTCTCTTAGTGTTCTTCCTTGCTTGCACAGAAGAGAATGTCTAATGCTATTCTCAGCATATAAAGCACACTGTACTTATTCTAGGCTGGATCATCTTCCGCCTTTATGGCAACATGTGAAAATGTTTTCTAGACCTTACCACACTCTATTTAAAAGTACAATAGTTTTTGCGAAAAAATGCCATATAATTGGCATCACATCATATTAACATGAAAATCTGCTGATTTAATATTCTTGCCATAGATTGTCCATAAGAGGTAGGATTCAGTTTGTGTGTGTTCAGTGTCTTGGTGAGTTCTTCACTCTGTATGTATCTATTGATGCCCTAATAAAAAATCAATATTTTTATACTTTTACGTTACGTCATTCCACATAATAGTACAGTGGTTTATAATTGGTGTTCAGTAAACCACTGATTTTCAGATCCACAAGACTACTTGTCCCGTATAGAGTTTGTATCCCTAATCCATGTTTTGCTGGCACAGGAGTCTGCTGCTTATCTGACTGGAATTTCTTTTGATTTGACTGGACGTTTCGCAGCAGGCCTAGTGGAAAATGGCAGACATATGCCACTGAGCCAGAAAAAATTCACTCTGACAACTATAGACAGCACTGTTTGCATTTCTGCAGCAAGATTTGGGAAGGGGGCCCTAAAGAATACTTAAGCAAACTGACTACTGGAATGTACTGTAAGCATGTGAGGCCAGACCCAGCATTTCACAGATCCTTATCCCCATGCAGACTGGTTAATCAGTGTTCCCTTACAGCATGTTAATATCTTTTGTGGCTTAACGTCAAATCAGATTATTTCATTGTTTTTCTCCAGTGACATTTTATTTCAACAAAAGATTTACTTTTGGGCTATTAATATAATATACACAAATAAGTACGTTTCTTGGGGACTTTTATGAATGACTTATATTTCGGCACTTAACAAACAATAAAATGCATGTGTATATGTGTATGTATGTATATACATATATACATATGTGTATGTATATATATATATATATATATATATATATAAACATGCATGTTATCTCGTGCGTGAACTTGCCTTATGTTAACAGAGAGCAATATGTAAATAGCTTCTTATAATTTTAGTTAGGTGACTATGAATAGAATGATATGCACCAAGCTTTGTTCGCTGGCATGCGTTTTAAAATATATGTTCTTAACACAAAACCATACATTACATGTACAGTTGCAAGAAAAAGTATGTGAACCCTTTGGAATTACCTGGATTTCTGCATAAATTGGTCATAAAATGTGTTCTGATCTTCATCTAAGTCACAATAATTGACAAACACATTCTGCTTAAACTAATAAAACACAAACAATTATATGTTCTCATGTTTTTATTGAACACACCATGTAAACATTCACAGTGCAGGGTGGACAAATTATGTGAACCCTTGGATTTAATAACTGGTTGACCCTCCTTTGACAACAATAACCTCAACCAAACGTTTCCTATAGTTGCATATCAGACCTGCACAACGGTCAGGAGGAATTTTGGACCATTCCTCTTTACAAAACTGTTTCAGTTCAGCAATAATCTAGGGGTGTCTGGTGTGAATCGCTCTCTTGAGATGCCACGGCATCTCAATCGGGTTGAGGTCAGGACTCTGACTGGGCCACTCCAGAAGGCGTTGTCCTGTTGCATCACCCATCTTTTGTTGAGCTTCAATTGGTGGACAGATGGCCTTAAGTTCTCCTGCAAAATGTCTTGATAAACTTTGGAATTCATTTTTCCGTCTGATAGCAATCTGTCCAGGCCCTGAGGCAGCCCCAAACCATGATGCCCCCTCCACCATACTTCACAGTTGGGATGAGGTTTTGATGTTGGTGTGTTGTGCCTTTTTTTCTCCACATGTAGTGTTTTGTGTAATCCTTTCAAACAACTCAACTTTGGTTTCATCTGTCCACAGAATATTTTGCCAGTAGTGCTGTGGAACATCTAGGTGCTCTTTTGCCAACTTCAAACGTGCAGTAATGTTTTTTGTGGACAGCAGTGGCTTCTTCTGTGGTGTCCTCCCATGAACTCCATTCTTGTTTAGTGTTTTACGTATCGTAGATTCGTCAACAGAGATGTTAGCATGCTCTAGAGATTTCTGTGAGTCTTTAACTGACACTCTAGGATTCTTCTTTACCTCATTGAGCATTCTGCGCTGTGCTATTCCAGTCATCTTTACAGCACGGCCACTCCTAGGAAGCAACAGTGCTGAACTTTCTCCATTTATAGACAATTTGCCTTACCATGGACTGATGAACATCAAGGCTTTTAGAGATACTTTTGTAACCTTTTTCAGCTTTATGCAAGTCAACAATTCTTAATCGTAGGTCTTCTGAGAGCGCTCTTGTGCGAGGAGTGGTTCACATCAAGTGAAGCTTCTTGAGAATAGCAAACTCAAAACTGGTGTTTAACCAACACCTCCAATCTCGTCTCATTGATTGGACTCCAGATTGGCTGACTCCTGACTCCAATTAGCTCTTGGAGAAGTCATTAGCCTAGGGGTTCACATACTTTGTCCACCCTGCACTGTGAATGTTTACATGGTGTGTTCAATAAAAACATGAGAACATATAATTGTTAGTGTGGTATTAGTTTAAGCAGACTGTGTTTGTCTATTGTTGTGACTTAGATGAAGATCAGAACACATTTTATGACCAATTTATGCAGAAATCCAGGTAATTCCAAAAGGTTCACATACTTTTTCTTGCAACTGTATATAAACATTTGAAGTGCACAATTGTTACATATTAGCAGCTGAAAGGGAAGGATCCATAAAACAAATCTAAAGCAGATACTCATCAAGCCAATAAGATATGTAATGACATAATGATATGTTACAAAGTACAATAGATTAGATAAAGGAACTTGAAATCGTAGCAACCAAAATAAATCTTCACAAAAAAAGAGAAAACAATTATAGCAATGATATGAATGATATTCAGTGAAATTATATGAAGATAAATTATGCAAGTGTCAAGTCATGCTTCATATGCCGTAAGACATTATAAGCATTGTCATCTCCTTTATAAGAGGATGGCATTAAAAAATATAATGGTTGTTTAATGACATTGATCTCCACTGCATCCTAAACTCCATATGGGTGAGGGGAACCCGCTTCCTTTGATCATAAAGAGTTATGTTCCCAGGACCCTACCTTAACATTACCCTATGTAACCTTACTGTACAACCTGCTTACCTAAACCCCTTCCACAAAGCCAAAGTACTTTTATTTTCAGCTGTTGTTTTCCTTACCAGGACTGTTCAGGATCCAGAATTCCGTCCTGGTACTGTGGCGCCCACACACTACAGTACAGGGCTGCCATCAGAGGTTGTGTGGCCTGGGACATTGTCCTTTATGTGCCTGCATCGGTGACACTACGTGGGGAGGGGTTTCGTGGACCTGCGTTAACAGCTGGCCAACGTGCAGGGAAATTCTTCCCTGCACGTTGGCCCACTAATGCGGACGGGCCTCATCAGCTCCAGGCCAAGGACAGTAGTCCCGGCTATCCCTCCCTGATGACAGCCCTGCTGCAGTACAAAAAGGGGATATTTTACAATTCAAGCATTTGGAAAATATAATTCGGGATCCACAGCTTTGGGATTAAGAGCTAAATATATTTTTTGTATGTGCAGCATATGCCACAGCTGTATAGACCAGATAGAGGTTACTTCCTGTAGCTTTGTGGAAAGCACTTTGTCACGGGCATCAATGTGCTTGGGTTTTAGTCCTGGACAAAGGAAATTCCAAAAGATACAACACTTTTATTCTGCAGAAAAGCAGTAATTTCCAGGGAATAAACAGAAACCATTAAGACTAAACTGAGTGGAAAAGGCAGCCAGCGGTGAATTCCCATTACAGGCTGGCAGTGCCACTGTTTCAGCCCTGTCTGGTTTCTCACCCTCTGCTTGACAGCTTCTGTGGGATTCACAGCTCCAACTCTGTCCCTGTGTTCTTACCTCAATCCCTTAACAGCCACTCCTGAGGCTGTGCTCCGCTTAGGCTGGCAATTCTGGACACAGCAATAGATATTTTTCTCCCTCTGTTTCCACACACTCCTGCTCCCAGCACTCAGTGATTGGATAATCTTCCAACACACACATAAAGCAAGTTGTGCAGAAGAGCAAGTGAACATGGGGTATAGGTTTTGTGTCAGGGTGCCACAGCGCAATTCATACCAGTGTAGTATGTGTTTGTGTCTTCTTAACTGTTAATTACATTACTGTGAGATGAGTCATAAGAGGCACAAACCTGACCAAATTGGGTCATTTAAATTTACGATGTTCTGTGACTATATCAGTCTCTTGTGTGAATGACAGCTTCTGAGTAATTGTATTAGTCACTTAGAAAATATTCCCAATGCAGTGTTCTTATCCCATTCCCACCCCTCTTATCTCTTATCTGCTGGTTATACCCCTACCTCTTCTCTAAAGAAGGAAATGATTCAGAGAAATAGTGAAAGTAGGCAGCATTGTTTAATAAAAAAAAAAACATGTGCAGTTTGTTTCTCACTCATAGGAAACAATAAAATCGTTTTCTTACCTTGTTTAAACTATGCTTTGTTTTGGTATGTTCTATGTTTTAATTTTCTCTTATAGTCATGTGAAACACTATATGGCTTAGCACGTGATTTTATGTGACAATATTTAGGCTTTCTCCATTCTCAATATACATTCAATGAGGCCATCTTGGAAATACCAGAACTATGAAAGAACAGGAACAATACTGATCCAGGTTCCTTTCAAAGTACCTGATTTGGGGGAGTTTTCCTTTGTTTAGGGTTTTTATTTTTCTACCTTCATAAACAGAAATGGGGTAATGGATTTGGTTCTCACCATAAACTTATTTGTGTTTTGTGGAGGGACGTATGTAAATTGTACAGTAAGGGCTGGTGTCATCTATTCTGTACAATCCATATTTCTTCTTCCTCTGGTGGCAGTGAAATGACATAACCATAATTTGTTATGTCTCTCTTAATTGGAACCAGACAGGAAAGAAAAAGACAACGGCAGTATTACTCTCTCTGCTTCTGAGATGAAAGCAGGCTATGACGTGAGCAGCAGAGAGGAAAAAAGGATTTAAAAGAATTGACAACTTATTCTCTACCTGTGTTTGGAGTGTTCATTAAACTGTTGCAGCAGCAACAACAACAACCTTTGCCACGAATGGCAGAATTTATTCAGATGGTGAAAATTGCAGTGGAAGACACTTGTAACAAAAGATGATTTTAAGAAGTTTTAAGCCAAAAGATCCAAGTCTGTCTTAAGATAAATCTGAAGACTCAGAATGGAAGAACCGCTATGTCTGTCTGACAGATCACCATTTTCAGACGAAGGGTTGCTATTATCACAACCCAAAGCGGATTTTAGTTCTGATTTGGTCAATAACCTATTGAAACTTATTCATAAATCCCTCAATATAGAGAAATCTCAAGAGGAATTGAAGCTGCAGGATTTGCTTTTCAGATAAGCGAAAAATAAAAATTTTCTCCCTTAAGGCACTTAAAGGCCTAGGACCAGATTAAGAGTTTGAAAATAGGAGAGGAAAGTTACTCCTGGGCAAAAATATATTGATTTCAGGGGAGTAATATTTCATCTGTTGCAAACAGTATTAGAGTTGAGCTGTTTTTCAGCCCAAGTATAAATAACAAACAACAATAACAAAAAAACACAGGCTGCACTTCTAATTCAATATATGAAATGTTTGCAAGTGTATATATAAATGTAGAGGTGCAGCCAAGGACCAAAATGACCACTGTCAACTACAAGGAACAAAAGAGAGGTCCAGTGCTCCAAAACAAACACTATATTACACTATGTGTCAGCACATACATAAAAAGGAGGTTTAGTTCACAATATAGCTATATTGGGTTAAGCTCAACTGCCTAGCGTCAAGGCACCTCTTGTAGGTGAGTCCCTATCCATCTGCTATATGTGTACTCAGGAGGTCTCTATCAAGACACCCCTGCTATTTGAACAGTGTGCAGCGGCCATTTTGTGGGAGGGGTCAGGCTCCCAAAGTTGTTACTGTTGCTAGTTTCACTTTGGGAGCCTGACCCCTCCCACAAAATGGCTTCCATGGAGAAAAATATTGAAATTGGAGGACACGAGTCACAACCAGGGTGCTCTGTGGCTGGTGTAATAGCCTGGAGTGCAATATTGTAGATGGGATAAGCGCCCAGATCTTTTATAACTGGTGCAGGGCATTCAGTTAGTAGTGAAATTGCGAGGCTAGCCACAAGAGCCGGAGCCACAGCAGCAGTCACAAGGAGGGCCTTGTGGCTGAAACCATGGGTTTGGGATCCCCTAAACAAATTGTTAATCCTTCCTTTCCAATGTAACTACTTATTTTATCAAAAGCTGGGCAAAATAATAAGCAAATTGTCACATAAATCAAACTGGTTACGACAGGACAAAACTTTAAAAAGGTTCCCGTCAAACAAATGCTACAGAACAAATTCTTTGGAATTCAAGGAGACAAGATTATATTGACTAGGTTGTAACTTAAGAGGAACATGCTCTATGAAAAGATATCATTTCTGGATCCAAATTTTCACAGACGTCAGGAAACGCAATCCGGAAGTCAGAGTGAGTGAAAGACTTTCCAGGTTCCTATGTACTTACATAAGTTGGACCGCAGACTGATTGTATCCTTTTAAAATAATTTGCAAAATCAAACTAGAATTTATGAACCAGCAAAGAAACTTTTTTCTGGAATCTTCTGCTCCAGCAGAAGAAAAAGAGTGGATCCTCTCAGACCAAGCTTATCACAAATGATACAGCAATGAGTGGTGACTGAAGTCCAACACAGAGAAAGGTTTCAAGGCTTCTATCCAAGGTTCTTCATAGTAAAGTAAAAATAAGAAGGATTCTGAATAATTTTAGATCTCAGATCCTGAAGGTGCAGATAGGCATGTATCTGCACCTATCTTAAAGCTTTCTCCCTTGTCACCTCTCCCTTTATTTTATTTTTTTTATTTTTTTTACCAAGGGCACTTAAGAGTGCCTTAGGGCTTCCCTAAGTTCCCGTTCGTATTCTTAAGAAGGAGAATACAAATGTACTTACTCTTATCACGCCCTTCCTGACTCCATAACATATTTCCCCCTCCCACTCTTCTTAAATCCTCCCTGAGGCTTCTGTGGCACGCCTCTTTCCTCTACCTAAAGTGCATGCTCAATTTACATATCTACATAGTATGTAGATTGCGAAAATGAGCTACTACCCATGCATAGTAGCTTATTTCTTATTTCTCCAAACTTCATCACAGGCATCTTAAGTGTGAATAAGGTCCTATGTTACTATCGGTGTATCCTGGCATACTTATGCCCAGAAATGTATTCAACGTCTGTAGACCTAAAAGATGCTTACCTGTACATGCCTATATGCAAGAAACAGTAAGTGTTTCTAAGATTCCAAGTATTCAGTAAATTAGATCAATTCACAGTCTTGCCTTTTGGTTTGGCCACTTCTCCAAGAAAGTCCTTGTAGTAGTAATAGCTACGGCAAGAGGGCATACTTCTGTGGCCATATTTAGACAATATATTGATTGCAGCATCCTCAAAAGAAGAAGCTAAATACTGTAAAGGTGGTGAGCAAGGCTCCTCTTCTAAGATAATAAATACCTTGTAAAATGCCTGTAAGAAGTCTATTTCGGGCACTTCTGGAGGAAATATGCCTTTGGGTGTGCAGACAAAGGTTCACACACTCGGATTCTCACAATGCTGAATTTTCTTCAAGTGAAAGGACTACCCTAATACGACAGACCTACATACAACAATGAAGTTACGCTATCTGCTACCGTAATTTCGTCTGTTTGTACGTTCTGCACATGTGCACGGCAGATGTTACGACACGTAACTCTGGGCGGCCATAACAATGTAGTAACCAAATAGAGAAGTATGATTCATCACTCCACAGAACGTTTCCACTGCTCCACAGTCCAGTGTCAGTGTGATTTAAATCACTCCATCCGGCGCTTGGCATTGGGCTTGGTGATGTGAAGCTTGCATGCAGCTACTCGGCCATAGAAACCCATTCCATTAAGCTACCATCACATTGGTTTTTGTGCTTACATTAATGCTAGTGGAAGTCGTAACGCCTCAGCTATGGAATCCACCTTCTTATAATATCACAGCTGACCGTGGAATCCATCAGGGATGGAATTTCACAAACCATTTTATTGGAAAGGTGGCTCCTAGCACAGTACCACGCTGGAAGTCACTGAGCTCTTTAGAATGACCCATTTTGTATCACAAATGTTTGCAAATGGAGACTGCATTGCTAGGTGCTTAATTTTAAACACCTGTGGCATCGGGTCTGATTGAAAAACCAGAATTCAATGCCTAACAGGTGTTGCCAAATACTTTTGTCTATATAGTGTATATATGTATTTGCTGATTAACCATTAAGATGTTCTTTCTGTTGTGAGCTATATGAAGTAGGAAGTAGGTATACACAGGTATGAGCAATATACAGATGTAGGTACCATACAAATAGATTCCAATATAAAATATGTAAAGAACATATTAAAAAGATATACATATATTACGCTATCGGAGCAAAACAACTTCAAATATGGTATAGGTCTAAGGCACTTGCATGAGTTGACAAAGTTTAGGGAAAAATAAAGTATTACAACGGGTCAAAATAAAAAGGGAATTAGGGTAAACAAAGGACATGTCATGCATGTAAATTTAGGATACTGTGCTCACCCCTGTTACCACCTGGGTTATTTGCACACCCCTGTTACCACCTGTGTTATTTGCACATGGTGCATTCCCTTATTCCGTCTGCATTATTTGCACAGTGCATTTCTCAGTTGCCATCTGTATTAACGGCACAAAGTGCATAACCTTGTACCATCAGCATTATTTGAACATAGTGCATTCATTTGTACCATCTGTGTTTGCACATAGTGCATACCCTTGCTACTTTCTGTATTGCTAACACATAGGGCCGTATCCAGAACTACGGCCGTCTTCCATAGATGGCCGTAATTCACTGAACAGTAGCTACTGCGCATGCGCAGTAGCTATTGTACGTAATCTGCGTATCGTTTCGATACGTAGATTGCGTATATGCAGTCTAAAAGACCGCGCAGTAGCTACTGTTCAGTAAATTACGGCCGTCTATGGAAGACGGACGTAGTTCTGGATCTACCCCAGTGTCTACTTGGCCCAATTCCTTGTTCTGTTTTTGTCTGCCTTCCGTGTGACTCTGACCTTCCTGCTGCGGCTCTGGTGTGACAATAATAGTTACAATTGGCGGTATGTCCATCTTCCTTGGGCTTAGGTCCCAGTGGTTGAATTGTGCGCACAGCATGGCTAGAGGGTCTGGAGTGATATGTAATTGGAACGTCTGGTTTATAAATTGTGCCACTTTGTTCCAAAACTTAGTTATCTTACGACACTCCCAAAAATTGTGAAAGAACATAGTCTTAGGTTTCTTACATTTCAAGCAATTGTCTGAATCCAAAGTAACCATATGTCGTCTTTGGATGGGGGCCATATATATTCTATGTATAGTTTTGATTTGTACCTCCTGAAGTTGGGCAGCATGCAGGATTTTCGTGATACGTTCATGATGGTGTAGTAGTGTTATATCTACCTACCATCTATGAATAGTAACTTTCCAGATTTTAGTGGAGGAGGTCAGTAGAAAATCCTTTTGAAAGAGTTTAGTTTTATAAGTATTTGTTTTCACAAAGTGAAGCAGAAGTGTGAATTGGGAAGTTCAAATTTATCTTTCAAAAACTGAAACGTGATTAGTGTGCCTCCAGGGTCAGATATCTTTGATGGATAAAATGCCCTTATGTTTCTATAGGAGATATGTTGCATTATCTAGACTTGGGGTAGAGGCCGGGTTGTCCCAAACTGGTGCATATATAGAGCTATGAGGATTAAGTTTATAATAACAATTTATTTTCAGCCACGAGTAGTAGGTATCTCTAAATATTATATTAGATAGGATGGATGGAGGTATAAGTTTACGGGGATTAAGTAATAAAGCAGCCAGGGAGTAGGGGTAAAACAAGGCTTCCTCTAGTTGTAAATTTGTATAATTTTCTCTTTGTAGCATCCAGTCAGCAACATATTCGAAAAATACTGCACACGTGAAAGACATTATATCTGGGATTCCCATCCCTCTTTGTTCTTGTGGCAATTTCAGTTTAGCCAACTTAACTCTTGGCTTTTTGTATTGCCAGAGGAATCTAGAGAAGATCTAGTTTATCAGAGTTAGAAAGGGTTATGTGTAGCATTTGTAATACGTATGATAATTGGGGGAAAATTACGCTTTTGAGGACTGCTGCTCTACCCAGAAGGAATAAGGGTAAAAATCTCCAGTTCTCCAGCTTCCTTGAAATGTCTTTGATAATAGTGGTAAAACTATACCTATAAAGTGATTGTAGTGCCGGAGTTATTTGGATTCCCAAATATCTGAGTTGGTGTAGCAATATTTTAGAAGCTGAGGTTACTTCTTTTAGTTTATTTGCAGCAGTTAGGGGCATAATTTCTGATTTCTGGAAATTAACTTTTTATCTTTAATATATTTTTTATCTAATAATTTACCTTTTTCCATCCTTCACCTTGCTACTGTTGGCTAGATTTGGAGTGTCACACTAAAGCAAAGACAGGGAGAGAGGCTGTGCTATGCTGACCCTCCGTCCATGCAACTTGCAAGTGCTGAGCAGCCCTGAACTCATGAAAGAGCTGCAGCAAGAGATGCCATGGTTACCCTGGTGTGCCTTTAGGAACCGCTGACTTAGGCAATTGTATTTGATTATATCACAGCAAAAAGTCCTATATACCATAAAAAAGACTGATGTGATCCTGGATATGAAGTCGTGGTCATTTCAATAAATTGTACAAAAGTCCATGTCTCCCCAGTGGTGACAATCTTTGAAATCAGGAGATTTGTATAAATAAATAAGTACAGGAAGGGTGGTTATAAATATAATAATAGGATAAGGATTTTTTTTTAAGTTGCCGCACTAACATATTCTACGTGGTGAAACATGAAAATATTTGGTTGTCTTTGATGTTGAAATAATACCAGGATATTGTAAGTCTCTGATCTCTGCAGGAGAAGCAGTTTTCAGTCTGTCTCTGGTTTAGAGATAACATTCAGGGTGTTTATAGAAGTGTGTGTGTTCCTACACAGGAGCAGGTACTGCTGATCTTCTGGTTAAAGGTTATCACATATATAGGATCATATTTGACTGTAGACAGGGCAAACATGGGGCTCACATGTATTAATAGAATCAACAAAATGTCCACATGAACTATATTACAGAATTTATAAAAAAAAAAGTTTAAGAATTTCTGTTAAGGTTTATCCTTTTCTGTGATTAATACCTAATACAGTATATGAGTGA
>WWET01000926.1:389689-401873 GCA_011038615.1 Limnodynastes dumerilii
ATATTCCATTTATCTATCACCCTTTCAGTGAAGTCATTTTTCCGCACATTTCCTCTGAATCTATCACCCTCCAGTTTATATTCATGTCCTCGTGTTCTATTACACCTCTTCCTCTGATATATGCCCCCTATTCTAGCCGGTCACAATGCTTATTGTATTTGAAAGCTGCTATCATGTCCCCCCTCACCTTTCTCTGCTCCAAGCTATACATGTTTAGTTCCTCTAGCCTTTCTTGGTATGTTTTGTGACACAGGCCATACACTTTAGTTGCTGCACAGTCTCTAATGTATTTATGTCTTTCTGGAGATATGGCCTCCAGAACTGAACACAGTATTCTAGGTGTGGCCACACCAACGATCTATGAAGGGGCATCATTACTTCTGTTGTTCAGGTATAATTTTTTGCTCACTGCCTCCTAAAGATTTTGCTCCAAATCCTGCGCAAACATCGCTGTTGGATCTCTCTGTAGTTGTGAATATGTAGACGTATCACTCAGCTGCCTTAATATTTCATTACGATATTCGTCCAACCACAACAAGCCTTTATCAGCCGGGCGGATGTCTATCTCGGTATACAATGATAAATTTATTAATGCTTTTTTTTCGTCTGGTGAGATTTTAGGACTCATCCTTTTCGTCTTGATGGGGGGGGTTATGGCTTTGTGGCTCAAATTTTGATGTCTGTTTGAATTTGCTATACTGTGGAAAAGGCTCAGTTATCAGACTTTGTTTATGTTGAAAAAATTAAAAAATTCTTTAATTTTCAGTTGTCTGTGAAGCTTGTATTGATCAACTTTCCACCTAAAAGCGTCAAACTCAGTAGATGTTACAAATGATAAACGTTTGCTTAAAATCGAGGTTTCTGCTTTAGTCAAGGTGCGTTTTGACAGGTTGAAGACTAATTCTCTTGGGTTAATGTTCGAGTTCTTGTATTGTATTCTGTGGCACTGGCCACTTCGTCTCATCCTCTGCCTCCTCTTCGAGAACCCCCTGCGTTTTTCATAGCGGAGGTTTGCCATAGCAACCCCATCAGTGAGATCCTGGCCGGAAGGGGATGTGCCCTGACTAGGTCTGCAGATGTGCTAGACGGCGGGCCGGCGGTCTCCACGCTGGATTCATGGGTTATGGTGAGTTAGTCATTAGTTGTAATATTGGTATATAAGTCTGCAATTTGTGAGTATATGATTGTTGCATGTCCCTGATGAAAGTGATTTAGATCACTGAAACGTTGGAATCAATAAATGATAACGGATATTTATTTGTAATAAGCCTGAGAGTGCCGCATTTTTGTTATATAACACTCACAATGACAGCGGCACTCTGAGACTGGAAAGACGTTAACAAACTACCAGGGTTATCACCAACGTTTCAATACCTTTATTGGTATTTTCATCAGGGCCCTAACTTGTTAACTTCTTTCCAGTCTCAGAGTGCCGCTGTCATTGTGAGTGTTATATTGCTGTTTGGCTCGGTGTGCACTAGAGCACATTCATCTATATATCTTGCTACTGATTATTGTGAGTGCCATTCGCTAGAGACTGTATGTTTATATATTTAATATATATATATATATATATATATATACCTTGACTTTGGAGCAGTGTCTTTCATCGATATAACTGGAATGAAAGCTTTAAAATCAGTAAGTACTTGTTAACATATATACAGTTTTGTGGAATCTGGTTTTATATATATATACACACGAGGTATGTCTATTAAATAACAAGAGTAAGTAAATAACTCACTTTTATTTATTGGTATTACAAATGTAATGCTTGTCAGGGAGGGAATGCTCCTTTTGCAGCAGTAACAGCATTGCAGACCTTTGGCATTCTAGCTGTTAATTTGTTGAGGTAATCTGAAGAAATTTCACTCCACGCTTCCTGAAGCTCCTCCCACAAGTTGGATTGGCTTGATGGACACTTCTTGCGTACCATACAGTCAAGCTGTTTCCACAACAGCTCAATGGGGCTGAGATCTGTTGACTGCGCTGGCCACTCCATTACAGACAGAACACCAGATGCCTGCTTCCCTAAATAGTTCTTGCATAATTTGGAGGTGTGCTTTGGGTCATTGTCCTGTTGGAGGATGAAATTGGCTCCAATCAAATGCTGTCCACAGGGTATGGCATGGCGTTGCAAAATGGAGTGATAGCTTTCCTTATTCAAAATCCCTTTTACCTTGTAGTACAAATCTCCCACTTTACCAGCACCAAAGCAGCCCCAGACCATCACATTACCTCCACCATGCTTGACAGATGGCATCAGGCACTCTTCCAGCATCTTTTCACTTGTTCTGCATCTCACAAATGTTCTTCTGTGTGATCCAAACACCTTAAACTTTGATTTGTCTGTCCATAACACTTTTTTCAATCTTCCTCTGTCCAATGACTGTGTTCTTTTGCCCATATTAATCTTTTCCTGTTATTGGCCAGTCTCAGATATGGCTTTTTCTTTGCCTCTCTACCTAGAAGGCCAGCATCCCGGAGTCGCCTCTTCACTGTAGATGTTGACACTGGTGTTTTGTGGGTTCCATTTAATGAAGCTGCCAGTTGAGGACCTGTGAGGTGTCTATTTCTCAAACTAGAGACTCTAATGTACTTGTCTTCTTGCTCAGTTGTGCACCGGGGCCTCCCACTTCTCTTTCTACTCTGGTTAGAGCCTGTTTGTGCTGTTCTCTGAAGGTAGTAGTACACACCATTGTAGCAAATGTTCAGTTTCTTGGCAATTTCTCGCATGGGATAGCCTTCATTTCTAAGAAGAAGAATAGACAGTCGAGTTTCACATGAAAGTTCTCTTTTTCTGGCCATTTTGAGAGTATAATCGAATCCATAATTGTGATGCTCCAGATACTCAACTAGCTCAAAGGAAGGTCATTTTTATAGCTTCTCTAACGAGCAAACCTATTTTCAGCTGCGCCAACATAATTGCACAAGAGTTTTCAAGGGTTTTCTAATCATTCATTAGTTTTCATGATTAGCAAACACAATGTATGATTAGAACACTGGAGTGATGGTTGCTGGAAATGGGCCTCTATACACTATGTAGATATTCATTTAAACACCAGACATTTGCAGCTATTATAGTCACTTACCACATTAACAATGTATAGAGTGTATTTCTGATTAAATTAATTTAATGTTATCTTTATTGAAAAAAACTGTGCTTTTCTTTCAAAAAAAAGGAAACTTTTGAACGGTAGTGTGTGTGTGTATATATATATATATATATTGAGATTCCTTTGCCTTTAATGACAAAGGTGCAGCTGCCATAACCAGTGACAGAATCTGTCTACAGCTTAGGCAGCATATAAGGGAGCACTGCCACCGACAGGTAAGTGCTGTGCCCTCTGCGATCCAGGTGTCATTATCAGCAGGCGGTAAGACAAAACTCTTTCTTCCTTACATGGTAAAAGATTAAGCCAACCCTGTTATAAGTACATTAAAGGCAGTCTCCTTTTCTACCCCCTCTCTAAAGCAATATGACGTAACATCGTGTGAGTAATAGTGGCAGTAACGTAAACCGTTATGGCGACACTGCACAATAATCTGAATGCTGCAGATAACTTGTCAGCAACAAAAAATGACTTGGAACGGACATTTGATTTCCTGCACACGTCTTTATGTTGCTCAGAATAAAACAAACCAAATTAGATATTTTATTTTGCAAGCTCATCCTGTTTGCAATGTCAGCTCATTTTTCAAGGTCTCACTTTTCATGCCAACCTCCTTCTTCAAAGCGATTCTGTATAATGGTAAACACAGGGCCAGCGATCTCCTTCAAACACTTTCTTTTACTTCATCTCAGCAACGCCACCAGGGCAGTGATACCAGTTCACTGGACATCCACCAACACATCTACAACCTCTGAATGGCTTAAGAGAATAGTTTTCTATTGCTCGATGGAAGAATTGATTCTCTCAGCTACAAACCAATTTTCAGAATATACAGCCACCTGGTATCCAAAGTTCCAGTTTATTGACGCCTCCCATCTCATTAACCCTACATGAATATTTTGACAAATTTGTTTTTTTTTTAACAAACTTCATTACTAAAAAAAACTACCTGGCTCATCCTCTTACTCTCTATCCCCTGCCTCTTGTCCTCCACCCTCTTTTTCCTTTCCTTCTTCTTTCTCTTTATCTAGAGTTGCTCCTACTCCAGTAAGCCTTATTAGTAATGTTTTATGCTTTATTGTTGCCTCTAGATAAGTCATGAGGAAAATTTTTAAATGCCTTCCATTTGAATTATTTTCTTTCAATGTTTATCTCATACGCAAGGCTTTGTACTTCCATTTTATTGCCTGTTTATAAATAAATAAAGAATTTACACTAAACCCAGGACTGGTGCTAGGGTGTTCAGCACCACTCTGCAAACTATAAATATAGGCCTTTTTTTTTTTAATTTAACACCAGGGACTGCTATATATTGAATGCACATTATTGCATGTCATACAATAAAAACTGCACCCTCGTGACCGCCATAAAATACAGACTGCATTTTAGTAACTGCATGCAATACAGATTGCATCATAGTAACCGCTATACAATATTGCCTGAATCCTAATGACCCCCTACAATGCAGACTGAATACAAGTGATCACCATACAATACAAAATGCAGGCAGGTGTGGAAAAAATGCTGAAAAGTAAAAATGCTTTAAAAAATAGAAGTGTTAACAGTTTATTTTCATCAATTAACAAAATGCAAAGTGAATGAACAGAAGAGAAGTCTAAATCAAATCAATATTTGATGGGACCACCCTTTGCTTTCAACTCAGCATCATATCTTCTAGGTTTATTTGCACAAAGTCAGGGATTTTATAATTAGGTGTATTATTGTACCAATCATACCAAATAGGTGATAATGATCATAATTTTCATATGTAGGTTGAAATACAGTAACTGAAACAGAAACAGCTGTGTAGGAGGCTTCAAACTGGATGAGGAACAACCAAACTCTGCTACAAAGGTAAGGTAATAGGTGGGGGCGGTTATTACTGGTTGTAGTATAGTAGGATCTGGGGACATGTGCACAGTGAAATTTCTAGCCTTCAACTGCAGACCGAACAGTGCATTCCTCTAAGAACCGTTCTTGACACCACAGCACAAAGTGGACAGACCTACATTGTGCCAGACGGGCCCCTAGGGCTCAGAAGCATAGTACATCTGACACACAGAAAAGGAGCCTAGATACACTGTATAAAACTATTTATAATCAATTATTTGGTACACATATTTTATACGTTTTAAAATGAGAAAAAGTTTTTTGTAATATTGCACTATTGTTTGTAGATTGCTTTTGTCTTTTATGTTTGTGGATTCCAAAGATTAAGTTACAAAGTTATTACTACAAGCTCAAAAACAAGTTTTGTTCTGGCAAGCACAACAAATTACTATTAATTAGCTATATGTGGTACTGCAATACTGCACAATAATTTTTTATTCTTATCTTTTTTTCTTTTCCTTTTCATTCATTTATTCATTCATTTATTTATTTATTACGTGATTATTGTTGTGAGTTATTTCTTCACCACTGTGGTAAGGTTGTGTTAAATAGGCCCCTGTACCCTCCCAACAATGTACATATTAGAAGGTGTTGTCCTAGTTTAAATCTTAAGTTATTAACTTATCAGTGATACTGCTTTTAGATCACCACCACAGCAATAACACTGGTTTAAAAAAAAAAAAAAAAGCTGCGTTGGATTCTTAAAACACTGCAGGGTAAACAAATCTCTCTAATCAGGTGTGTTAGGGTCGGACATGAAAAAAAGCTTCTTTTCCTGTGTCTGAGTCCCAGTCATTAGACTCTGGACCAGTACCTCTTTACCTTTCACATCACTACCAAACCCAGGTTGTTGGAGCCTTAGCCCGGGTCTAATGCCACACAACCTGGGTTTTTAGTGGTGTAAGTTGGATGCAACTGTCAACATGTTAAAAATAATTAGCAGCTTGACTATATTTACAGTTTTTGTTAATAACTTTTTTGTGATTTAATGCCATTCAAAATAAGCTCTGCACCCTTTCTGACCAAACTCTACCCACAATTGCTCTTATTTGTTCAAACCACACCCTCTTTTCCATAAGCCCAGCCCTCTTTTGGCCCTTTCTTAAATTGGGATGTGATGTTAGGAAGGCCTAGTGAAAGTGGAAGGCCTACAACAGGCTCCTTGTCTTTTAAATTCTGCCCAGCCTACACCAACAGGAGGGAGGTCCAACTGGGACCCCAAGCCCCTAGTATGTGTTATAGGATCCAAGATCCAATGTTATCACTCTGTGAAGTTTTCTTTCCAAATCCATCATTCAGGTTGAGCCTGCCCCCTTTCAGGACAAACTCTACCCACAACTTATTTGTTCAAACCATGCCCTCTTCCATAGGCCCCACCCCTTTTGGTGGCCCGCAAATAGGAGCAGTCCCTCCCAAATTGGGAAATAATGTCACCCAAGTAGTGGAAGGCCCACTACTATTAATGTGTATATGAATTAACCAGTAACCAACCATGACATTCAATTTAAAAATACATGATATATGATCTAAAGTTGGGACTCTGACAGTATTAGAGTTAGGACCACCAAAACAAAGAAGCCCTGTAAGTGGTGGTGGCTTATCATATATTTGCAAATGTATGTAACAAATTCTCTGACTTTTATTTTAAAGATAGAATGTCACAAGAGTGCCTTTTGTGTAATTTCCCCATACCTTGCTAGCTAGGACCTCTATATCAACTTCTAAATTGATTTGAGCAACCTCCATATTGTGTGTGTGACTCACTGGGACAGTTTTGCCCAGCGCAGGTGGTCCGACTGGGACCCCAACCCTACCCCCTCCTAAAACCTGGGCAGGATCTAACTGTACCACCTTGAATTGGTTTCATCCCAATAGCTGCATGAGTGCCCGAATAGATAATTGGAAAGACAAACAAACAGACCAATGAATTTTATATATAAGATAGCGGGTGCGTCATGGTGCACTACAACTTTTAATTATTTGTACTAAGCACCACTTCCTAAAGAAGCCCAAAATGTCTTGTGGCTACAGAAGTGGGGAAATATGGCTGCCCAAGAGAGGTGGTTTAGAAATTGTAACGATTTCAGATGGATAACAAAAGATAACCGTCCTCTATTGACACTGTAACAATTCCTATCAATTGTACAAACCTCCTAACATTTGGTGTTGGTACAATTTCCTATCATTAAACACAAAAGAACTTCACACAAAGAACAATTGTGTACTAATGGGAGATAACTCATGAGGATACCGATACTGTGAAATAAAAATGAACGTTCCATTTTATTATTGTTTCTTACATTCACATTAGTATCCCTTTTTTTGTGTGGATTTAATTATTAAAGGTAGCTTATGATAGTCAAAGCCCTAGGCAAGAGTAGGCAAGGATGCTAAGCTGGCTCACCCTGTGTCTATAGGACAACAATATGGAAGTTTGCGATGTAAAGGCCACCTGCTCAGACATTTATTACACACTATCCAAGAAAAGTGGGTGATTGCCAGTCAATAAAATGTGCATGACTACCCTTTCACCAGAATGCAAGAGATCTTCAAGGGGATCCTAACAGGGGGTGGTATAAAGTAAATTAAATCCATGCTGTGCCTTCAATTTCCATGGAGAATACTATGTGGTTTATTATCCCTGCTTTAAAATGGTTTTGTATCTAATGTAAGGACATGTTTGTGTCGTAAAAAAAAAAAATCTGCATATTTTTTGATCTGTTGATACATCACTGGTTGGATTTAAGGAAGGCCGGCAAGCTGAAATGCCTTTACCCTTATTCCTTTCCACAATGCTATAACCTACTAACACAATTAACCTCCTAACAGAATACAGATGGTTCACACACTGAAATAGTAACATGATTTATTATTACATATATGTATATGTTTTATTATTAACACATATGAGAAGAGATAATATTTACCCCCCCTTAAAAGCTTTTAAAGCTTGTATAGCTCTGTAGCCTAATCACAATGATCAGTTTACAGTAAGCAGCACCTTTCTGATGAATGAGCGTCTGTTTATGGAGGAGCTGTCATCTTATCAGTGAGTTGATCAGTGGGGTTATCTGTACTGTACAAAAGGGAAAAACAGAGGCAGTTATTGAAGTCTTTGGAAAATGTCTTAGTTAACCCTTCTCCTGTACTGGAGTTTGGCTTTAGGATGCACCAAATATCTGAATGACAGGTTTCCCTGGAATATAAACCGCTGCTGCTTTCTCTTGTAAGTTATGAGCTGAGGGTAAAGACAAGAATATATTTATCACCCCATGTTTTTCTTGCACACCAGTCTCCTAATAGTTTGCAGAAATGTATTCCAGCTGTTGTAATGTAGAGGATTATGCAGGTTACACTGCTAAGGACTTTCTGTATTAAGGCAACTACTTACGGACAATGCTACACAGTGTTACTGTATTAGTGCAAGTGATGTGAGATATATATTTATCTAAGCTGAACCATGATGCTTCTCAAGTTGTGGTTCTTGTGTTACTTCTTAATTATATGAATATAACATTTTTTTTAATAAAAATAAATAAATAAAAACTTCATTGTACAATTTTCATTTGATAAAGTCCTGATCTAAGTGAATGGAAGGAGTGGGACAGTGATTTTTGATCCATATACTAATTTAGTCCAAGCAGCTTCCATTCTTGGAACTTAGTAGAAATCTCAGCACGCAAAAAATAAAGATAAGAAAATGGTCTGTTTATCAGTAGTAGCATTATATTATAACACACACTACATGGTGATTTGTTCCAATTAAGTCTAAGAGGTGGCAATGGTAAGTTTATGTCTCAGGAATGGCATTTCATCGTCAAACTATTTGTTTTCAGAGAGCTTAAACAAAAGCTTTTTGTATCTTGTTGGATGCTGGGTACACAATAGGACACTCCTGTGCCAGGCTAAGAAAATGTTACCACTGCTGCCCATTTATTCACACCCACCCTCTATCCTAAAAACAGGATCTTGTCTTCCTTTAGTGTCAGTAAGTTTCCAGTGTCTCCTTAGTGTTTTTTTATTTATTTGTCCTGTGTCAAACAGAAAATATGTAAATACAATGCAATAAAAAATCTTTTAAATAAATTGATTTGGGATTAAAACAATTAATTTTGTATGAGCTTAAAAATAGTATAATGAGTGCTTGAGAAGGACTCTCTTTTTCTATATATAATTACATAGCCTTAAGAATGTTATATCTCACGTGTGATTCTCAAATATCTACTCACCAGGACACAGCAGTGTTTGTTGGTAGAAGATGGACTATGAACCAAACAAAAGTGGCATTTTATCACAAAACCTTTACTTTGTCCCCTCACACATAGCAGAGACAATGACAAGTGATAGATAAGCGTCTGATCCGAGAGAATTTCACACATTTTATCTGAGACCCAGAATTTCTTTCATGGGATCAAGACACCATTAGCACTCAGCATTAGCCCCTGCAAGGGACCTGCAGAGGTCGGTGTCTTGTAATGCTCCAAGAAAAGTTTAAAAAACACTGTTCTATCTGGCAGGCATTGTAGAACTGACTGGCACGGTAACACTGGTGATTTGGCAGCAGTAGGTAAATAAATTATACATCAGTCGGTTTCTTCTTTTACAGAATGTTCCATGCATAGGAATTGTTGGGCTTAACCAGGAAGGAAAATGTGAGGATTCCGAACGCAAGTTTAAAACATTTTTATATCTTTTCTCTCATGACTCATTTATTTAATACATTTGGGCATTGTGTTTCTAGTTGCCAAGCAGCCTTGTTTTTCTTTTCTCTCCCTTCAGAAATTGAAAGTAAATTCTACTAATAATTGGAAGGCTGAAGCCTTTGAAGTGGGAGAGACTGGTGATATGTGGTACTAGCTTATGCTGTCCTTGAACAGCATCTGGCCGTGATAAACAAAAATGATGAAGACTTGCTATGCATGAAAAATTCCAAGTGCAAGCACAGTTATGTGCCAGTAGAACAGATTCTAGGCAAAGGCACATGCTACAAAACAAGGTTTATTGCCTGGTTCAGGAGGCAGTAGACTGGAAAATACTGTGGAAAATAACTTTACTGAAATATGGAAAAGTAGCTAAGCCAAGTACGCAAAGGAGAAAGGAAAAGGCACTTACAGTTAGCACACGGAGTGCCCACTTTTCTATTGTTAAATAATGATGTTCCAAACAAAATATATAACATTGTAAAATTATTATTATTATACTTTCTAGAACATTATACCAAAAAAGGTAGAAACTGCAAACACCACCAAAACAAATCTTCTGAGATCTGGCAACGAGGAGACAATATAGAATGTACCTACGTTTCCTTGGTTAATTGTAGCGTTATTCTGATAATTGCAACAAAAAGTTTCTAAAACATCAAACATCACATTATGGAGCTGACTCACAGTTTGGGAGTAAGGGCAAAAGTGCAAGAACTCAGCTCGGCTAAACCATTTTACAAAAGTAGGGGGGGGGGGGCTAAATAATTTAATTATTTTGCATGCAGGGAAAATACTTTAATTTTGCACATAAAAGTCACATATTGCAAAACCTTATGGTTAATCCATACCCTCCAACATGACCCATCCCATTAGGTACAAAATACTCTGCTTCTCTGTTTCAAACTGTCAGTTACTATGGTAACCACCTTTGATGAAGAGACAAATAGTTTTTTAAATATCAGTCATTTCACCCGGTAATTATGACAGTTCAGAAGGTCAGCTCAGGAGTGGGGAATATTGTACCTAATGGAATGGGTCATGTTGAAGGGTCTGTTAATCTGTAAATTAGAGTTCAGCTAAGAAACTTCACCTCTCAATTATAATTCTGTTTTCATCGTTTAAATGTGGCTCCCTTTGCAGTTTATCATGATATTGCTCAAATCTACACTTGCACTTAAAAAAGTGCAGCTTTGGATCAAATGCAACTGAACTTTATTTAGCATTGCTTTGGCAAAGAACATATAGGGGTGTATTCAGTTTGGTAGGTAGTTAGAATTGATAGATGATTCCCGTTTATTACAATAGTCAGCAATCACATTATCTTAAGGTGTTCCTATATAAATGGCTAGGGTCACGTTATTGCCCATTAAATATTTTTCTGATGATAGTTTGTTAAGTTAGGAAATAACTAATGACTGTCAGTTCAGAGTGTTGGTGAAAATACTTGGTGTTATATGTTTTTGGAATATAAGAATACATTTTTAACAGTCTAGAGGGAAGATTTATTAAACTGTGGAAAAGTAGAGATGTTGTCTATAGCAACCAATCAGATTCTAGCTCTCACTTTCCTAGTACATACTAGAGAATGTCAGCTAGATTCTGATTGGTTGCTATGGGCACCATCTCCACTTTTCTTTTTCCGCAGTTAATTTCATTTACCCCCAGGTGTCCGTGTTTCACGTATGCACAGAAAACTTGGGCTATCCCAATATCTGATAACACTCATTTTGTGTGAGAGATTTTCTGTAGCATTTGATAGAGGTGAGTGCTGTATGTGAGCTGTCTCTTCTGCCGGCCGTTGGGAGGAATAAGACATAACAGTCTGTGTATTATGAGTAGAGCATATTATTCACAGAGATCCTGCATATGATATATATAAACTTACATAGTATATATAATGCTACTGTTACTGCTGCTGTGTCTTTATTTAACCTGTCTCTACAATATCCTGCAACCTGCTGGTAGAGCAATTTACCCTTTGTGCTCCACTGCTGTTACCACTTCCTTTTCAACCAATAAACCGCAAACTTGTTCAAGCACAAACTCATACCTCCCAAGTATCCCAATTTGAGCAGGACAGTGCCGCCCACCTCACAACTTGTCCCGAGAGATCAGACTCTCGGGATCAAGTTTTTTTTTTTTTTCAAGCCCGTGCCGCTGTATATGCGGCAGGGCTTTTCCCAGCACAGAACAGGAAATACAGGGCTCCTACGGGAGCCCTGTAGGACCAAACGTGTTACTAATGGCAGTGACTGAACCTATGCAGCCACAGTCATTCAAGAAAAGGGATAGGGTCCTACAGGGCTCCCGTAGGAGCCCTGTATTACCAGCGGTCACGTGACCGCAGTCCAGACGCCGCGTGGGAGAGAGGGAGCTCCAGACAGTGTGAACGCCATGGAGGAAGGCAGAAGACATCAAAGGTAAGTAAAAAAAAAACAATAGTGGTCAAAAATAGAGGGTGGCACCGACAATGGGGCA
>WWET01000926.1:407863-426859 GCA_011038615.1 Limnodynastes dumerilii
TATATCCATGACTCATTATTCCAGAATAGTCCCATGCCTCTTTGACCATAAGAGACTGATCATGTAATTTTACCCTGTCAGCATTTGGGCCAGTAACTGCCAGTAACTGTATGTAATCATTTACTTGTTGGTAGGTGTGGTCACACTGGACTTGATAAAGACTTAGGAAACGTGGACTTCTGTGCTGTAAGCCTTTCCGACAGCAGGGTGGCTTGCCTATATGGGAGTTAGGATGCTGCAGGGATATAGGCATCAGGCACCGTATTTACACTTAAGTGCAGAATCCTTCGGCTTGATCCAGACCTACGATGTAGCGCTGAGCATACTAACGCTCAGCGTTAACTCATGGGACTCCCCCTGACACTTCCCCTGCCCCATCGTATTTACACTCCCTTACGCCGGCTGAAGGCTACCCTAACTTCAGCCGGCGTAAGGGAGTGTAAATACGATGGGACGACGGCGTTAGTACGATAACACCGCCCTCCCAGCCTCATTACCCTCCCTTCCCCCGCCTATCTGCACTAACCTCAGCGTAGTAACGCTGGGGGACGCCCCCTCCAGCGATACTACGCTGAAGCTACAGACGCCCAATCCATGATCGGGCATTTCTGTAGTAACGCCGGGCAACATCTGCCTAATTCACATTCACAGCTAATAAAGTCCACACGTACCTAAATATAAACAGCAAAGACCTACCCCTGTGGTTAATCAATTTCTTTATTTTCTCTGAATCCTTATTGCGGATTTTTCACGTCCGTATATTTAGGTAAGTTCGCATTTTTATTTTTTTTAAATCAAGTGTTTTTATAGATTTTTGAGTCTTTTTTTAACAAACAAAACAAGCAATCAAACAATTGCTAACATCGTAAGTTCGCATTTTTACTCTTAACTGTGAATACGGTCCCAGATCTCCACTGCCACTGTTCTCGGGACTACAAATACAGCAGAGGCCAGAATCCGGTCCATTGTTTTTATGAACTAAATAACTGTTCATAAGGTATATTTCTGTTATCTCTGTTCTCTATAATAAATTACATTAGCCAAATGATAGACAGCTTATTTTAGAAATGGTACAAACTGCAAAGGCTGAATAGATACACTGGTTCTGTTTAAAATAAATGATTTATTAAACATTCAAATCTCTAAAATGCATATGCATCAATAAAACAACTTGATATCAATATCACAGGTATCGGAGCTTACGGTGGGATATATTCCAGTGATATAGGAAATTGTTAGCACCAGGGGGAAAAGAATTCAGTTAGTCACTAAATCCTATGGGAGAATTAGGAAAACTGGTAATGGTGAATAGGAGCAATTACCTGACCTTGGATTGATGGATTACGGCTCCACACAGTCAATCTAACACTGTTTTCAGTTCCCAGATGAAATAGTCTCTCCACGTGCATAGTCAATGGCAGGACTTGTCAAAAAAATACTGGGTGGCCAGCCCAGTACTAAATTAATTGTTCAATCCCGACTCCTCTCTATGGTGCAATATTAGTAATAATCAGCATCCGAATGACAATCTCTTGCCTGTATAGGTCCAATCGTCACTAGCTCCGACTGAAGATAGGCAGCAGCAACGCGTTTCATCTCAATATGAGACTTTTCAAAGCTACGCTACCAGTTTCACTTCGATACTCCATTTAAATCCCTTTGCTCATTCATTAATCAATCAGGTGCAGGATCTCTAGAGATCTTTAGTTTAAGCGCGATCCCAAACATACAAAATAAGATTGACTGCGGGAACTGAAATGGTGATGGTAATTACGGGAGGAAGGCCACTAAATCCTGACCAACAAGTTTGTCCTCTAACTCAACCCACCTTTTAGAATGTACAGGAGAATGCCAGGCCATTAATTTACTAAGATGGGTAGCCTGATAGTATCCCTGGATAAGCGGCAACCTTAATCCTCCTGCAGTTGAAGCTCTAGCTAGTACGGCCTGCCAAACTTGCAGTTTACTGTGATTCCATATAAATTTATTAAAAAGGACTTGGAATTTGTTGATAGCTTGGGCTGGGACCCACCCTGGCAGGGTCTGGAAAATATATAAAATCCTAGGGAGTACATTCATTTTTATAACGTTTATTCTCCCTATCCAAGAGATATATCATTTTGTCCAGCATGCCAGATCCAGCTCTAGTTGGTTAAAAAGCAGGGGGTAATTAGCCAAGATAATGACGTGTGATTTTTACTCCAAGATATTTAATGGAATCTTTCTTCTAGGAGAAATTAAAATTTAAGTGTAATAGTTTTCTTAGGTGATCCAGGAGATAAAAGGAAAGAGCTTCAGATTTATGATTATTGATTTGATAACTTAAGATGGCCCCGTAATCAGTCAACTCTTTATACAGGTTTGGCAAAGAAGTGAGAGATTTAGCTAAGGTCAACAAGATATTGTAGGCAAACAGAGTAATTTTGCCCTCCAGTTTCCCCACTTGAATACCTGTAATATCTGGGTTGTTCCTAATGTTACTTTCCAGTGGTTCAATGATAAAGGCAAAGATTAAAGGCGATAAATGGCACACTTGACATGTCTCATTGGTAAGAGGTATGACATAATGCTGTTGGTAAGTACAGTTGTAGAAGGGCTATGGTAAAGAGCTAGCATTGCATCTAAAAATGCACCCTTAAAGCTATATTGTTGGAAAGTTTCATAAAAGGCCAGGACACCCTATCAAAGGTCTTTTCCGCATCTAAGGCCAGGGCTAATGAGGGGGTAGCGGTTTTGGTTATAAAGTGGATAATATCTATTGTCCGCCTAGTATCATCTAGTGCCTGCCGTGACGGGACAATCCAATCTGATCTGGGTGGATAAGAGTGGGAAGAATTGGGTTTAAATGACTCGCTAAGCTCTTGGCAAGGAGTTTTAAATCTGTATTTAACAGAGAAATAGGTCTATAGTTGGAGTTATCCGAGAGGTCCCTGAGGAGTTTGGGGATAACTGTTATCCTAGCTCTGGTGGTATCAGGAGATAGAATTAAAGGTTAATTGACACAATTCTCATATTTTGGGCTCTATACAGCACCACAATGGATTTGAAATGAAACAAACAAGATGTGCTTTTACTGCAGACTTTCAGCTTTAATTTGAGGGTATTTACATCCAAATCAGGTGAACGGTGTAGGAATTACAACGGTTTCTATATGTGCCTCCCACTTTTTAAGGGACCAAAAATAATGGGACAAGCTAAACAATCCTAAATCAAACTTAAATTTTTTAATATTTTGTTGCAAATCCTTTGCAATCAATTACAGCCTTAAGTATGGAACACAGACATCACCAGACGCTGGGTTGCCGGGCCTCTACTGCAAATGTCTTCGGTTCCTGCTTGTTGTTGGAGCATTTTCCCTTCAGTTTTGTCTTCATCAAGTGAATTGCATGCTCAATCAGATTCAGGTCAGGTGATTGCCTTGGCCATTGCATAACATTCCACTTTTTAGCCTTAAAAAACTCTTTGGTTGCTTTTGCAGTATGCTTCGGGTCATTGTCCATCTGCACTGTGAAGCGCCATCCAATGAGTTCAGAAGCATTTGACTGAATATGAGCAGATAATATTTCCCGAAACACTTCAGAATTCATCCTGCTGCTTTTGTCAGCAGTCACATCATCAATAAATACAAGGGAACCAGTTCCATTGGCAGCCATGCACGCCCATGCCATGACACTACCACCACCACCATGCTTCACTGATGAGGTGGTATGTTTTGGATCATGAGCAGTTAATTTCCTTCTCCATATTTTTATCTTACCATCACTCTGGTACAAGTTGATCTTTGCCTCATCTGTCCATAGGATGTTGTTCCAGAACTGTAATGGCTGTTTTAGATGTTGTTTGGCAAACTCTAATCTGGTCTTCCTGTTTTTGTGTCTCACCAATGGTTTACATCTTGTGGTGAACCCTCTATATTCACTCTTGTGAAGTCTTCTCTTGATTGTTGACTTTGACACATATACACCTACCTCCTGGAGAGTGTTCTTGATTTGGCCAACTGTTGTGAAGGGGTTTTTCTTCACCAGGGAAAGAATTCTTCTGTCATCCACCACAGTTGTTTTCCGTGGTCTTCCAGGTCTTTGGTGTTGCTGAGCTCTCCGATGCGTTCTTTCTTTTTAAGAATGTTCCAAACTGTTGATTTGGCCTCACCTAATGTTTTTGCTATCTCTCTGATGGGTTTGTTTTGATTTTTCAGCCTAATGATGGCTTGCTTCACTGATAGTGACAGCTCTTTGGATCTCATATTGAGAGTCGACAGCAACAGATTCCAAATGCAAATGTCACACCTAGAATCAACTCCAGACCTTTTACCTGCTTAATTGATGATGAAATAACGAGGGAATAGCCCACACCTGTCCATGAAATAGCCTTTGATTGTCCCATTACTTTTGGTCCCTTAAAAAGTGGAAAGGCACATATAGAAACTGTTGTAATTCCTACACCGTTCACCTGATTTGGATGTAAATACCCTCAAATTAAAGCTGAAAGTCTGCAGTTAAAGCAAATCTTGTTTGATTTATTTCAGATCCATTGTGGTGGCGTATAGATCCCAAAATATAAGAATTGTGTCGATGTCCCAATATTTATGGACCTGACTGTATGTTAGAAAAGAAAATATACTCTGTCATAGCGCTACACTTCTAAACAATGTAAAAAACCGCAAAGATCAATATGACAGACCACAGTTCACAAAATGCCTTGATAAAGACCTCAGAGGGAGAAATGCGTTGGGTTAAATATCCTGCACTTTTAAAAGCAATATTATGATTCAGAGCATGGCACTTTAAAGTACAAAGAACTGCTGTAACTGGATTTGTGGAAATATTTTTCTTATATGCGTTGCTGAGACATAATTTGTCTCCACTTTTTTTGCGTGTACTATTTTCAGCTTTCCATTTGCATCAGTTTTAATAAAATTCCAAGGAACGGAAGTGTTCTTCTTCCTTACATGGTGGGAGCCGTGATTGGGACTGATCAGGGCCACTGAAACTAAGGCTTGGTACAGGCGAAATTGAGAGAGGCTAGGCTATTGCTGTCAGCAAGAAGAAGCCATGAGGAAATGCTGTACTCACTGTGGGGAAAATAAATCCCTTGTCATCCCACCACAAAAAGGAACGGAGGACAATATTGCTTCAACTCTAAAACAAGATAAACTGTCTCACACTTATTGAGTACTGGAATTCTTTTTTTATAACAAGTGGACTGACTTTGTACCAGACCAGAATGTCTGGGCAGGCATTCATACCCTCTGTAAATTTAAACAGTCTAGGGGTCAGATTTACTAAGCTTCAGGGGCTGTATTCAGAGATCCGATTTTTCCGGGCCAGTTCCATGCGTATTTTTAGGTACATTTCAACTGCGCATGAGTAGTAACTTTATTTACACAATTGACATTGCTGATACGAGTGGAAGTGCCTTACGGACTGACCTGTGAATCGCACGTGGATACATCCATCCGGATATCGGACAGAAAAATATGCACGGAAGAATTTAAATAAAAATGGGCGGGAGGCATTTAAATGAAGAAAAGTGGGCGTGATTAACAAGATACGTATGGACGGAGGACATATACGCAAGGAACTCCACACGGAAAGTGACAGGTGGTCTATGGAGGTGTAAGTTTCCGAGAGCACGGATTAGCAAGGGGAGTGACTGGGGTTTTGGTGGGTTTTCCTTGCTCTGTCCATGCGTATATTTGCGGACCGATCGGGACACGGATCTCTGAATATGGCTCCAGGTTTGGAAAAGTGGAGATGTTGACCATAACAACCAATCAGATTCCAGCTGACATTCTCTAATATGTAGTAGGAAAGTGAGAGCTAGAATCTGATTGGTTTCTATGGGCAACATCTCCATTTTTCCACATACAGTTTAGTAAATCTGGTCTTAGGCGTAATACTTATGAACTATACTGTAGAATTTTGTAAACTGCGATTTCTGTCATATTGATCTCTAAAAGACCGCATATACGCAATCTACGTATCGAAACGATACGCAGATTACGTACAATAGCTACTACGCATGCGCAGTAGCAACCGTTTATTGAACTACGTCCATCTATGGAAGACGGACGTAGTTCTTGATCCGGCATGAAGAACATAATTGGTGCATTTGTTCTTGGGATTACTTTTGAAGTTACACAAACACTTATCAAAATACAGTGCCAAACAATCCTATTTTCAATCTTTATTCTCAATTTCTGAATTAAATATCTCTTCCTACGGAGCCCTCCTGTGTAAAATCCACAAACTTCCATCATTGCCCAAGATTTTGCATTGTACTTTAAGGACAAGGAATCCAGACTTAAGTGCGCTTCCCACACACCAAGAGATCCTAAAGTCTGTACACAAGAGGCAAGTGCACTCCCATGATGCTCCCGTCTAATGTATGGAATTTAGGTGACTTCCATGTCCATAAATCTACCTTAACTTTTCTGCATATGTTGCTGCACATGCGGAATGCCCAGGTGTACGGAAGCATCTAGCCCCCCCCCAGTACGTTGGACTGTCATGCCCTAAGGTACGGAACTCTGAATGGATAGAATGTGTACATTCAGAGTTCCACTGCGTAACATCTGACACGCACATGAGCAGTGCACTTACAAAGCCCGACTTTATTCATTCTGGATCTTATAAAAGATTGACAAGTTCAGACAGGAATTGGCATCCTCCTCCTCAACTAACTACTCAGCCCCTCTCCTCCACACTCTGGCATGATATCCTCAGTCCAACCCACAAACAAAGAAGTAGTATCTGCTCTTTCTACTTTATCTGTTCTTGTTTTAGAGTTTTATCTCTGAGAGGGGTCTAACAAACTCAGATTATTGACCTATTTCTCAGCTTCCATGCTCCTCAAAGCTGCTCGAGAGACTTACCTTCACTCGCCTCACTCACTTCTTTTCCTTCCACAATCTTCTGGATCCTCTTCACTCTACCAAAACCACATTGATCAACAGTCAATGGTTTTATCCCAACTAAATCTAAATATCACTACTCTCATTTTCTGTACCCACCTCCCCTGCTCTTCCTCTATCTGTTGGAGTAGCACAAGGCTCAGTGTTAAGTCATTTGAGCTTCTCTATCTATACCACTTCCATTGGACAGCTAATAAAGTCATTTGGATTTCACAAATCTACCTACCCACTCCTGATCTCTCACCAACTGTGTTGGCCTGTGTAACTGAATGCCATTTCATCTTGGATGTCATTACACCACCCTAAAATTAATTTTTGAAAAACAGGACTAATAATATCTCCACAATCTTTCACTTTCTGTTGAAAACAATAAAATAATCCCTACTCACTGGTGTGCTGGGTTTTACCCTTGAAATCCTGTTACATATATCTAATAAAACATTTCCAGAATATGCAAATATCTCACACAAGACACTGCAAAAATTCTCATTCATGCGTTAATTACCTCCTGCACTGATTATTGCAATATACTTCTTATTGCACTCCCACATTATAAAATTACCCTCCCTATTATCTATATTGCATGCAGCAGCTAGACTGATTTTCCTTCCAAAATGCTTCCTTCTAGGAGGTGGGCAAACCGTATGAGCCTTTACACTGGTTTAATATAGTTTACTAAATCAAATACAAAATCCTTTTGCTAACTCATACTGCTTTTACATCAGTGCCTCGGCAATATCCCGGGTCTGTGAACCCAGGATTCTGCTGTGTCAACAGATCATCTCAAGGTCACAGACCCGGGGATGACCCTGTTCACACATCAGGGGTGACACAGGAAATTCCGAGACCCAGGTCTACCCCAGCAGTAGTATGAGCCATCAACACTGTGTAATTTGTTTTCTATTGCCCTGGCAACACTTGATGTCAGAGCAATAGTAAACAAATTACACCAATCAAGTACTTTCTGTGTGACCTGGGTTGAAAAACCCAGGTCGCATATATCACAATAAGCCTTCTTTTCACCCGTGTCCAATTCCCAGGTCATTAGATCCAGGTAGAGGCAGTGGGACCCTTTCACACTATGCCTTGACCCGGGTTATCGGGGCTTGTCCCGGCAATAACCCAGGTTTTTGGTGCAATGTGAATGCGGATTTACAAAGCTATTAATAAGACCACATCCGCATACAACTCATCTCAAGATATACATCCCAGCTCTTCACAGGACATACAGCTCTCCTTTACACTAAACAAATGATCTGATTTCAGATTATAGAACTTCTTCTGGGCTTCACCCACTCTCTGGAATTAGCCATTAAGTCTATCATCTACTCTTCAAACTTTTAAATCACTCCCTTAAAACTCACCTCTTCAGACAAGCTTGAAACCAACTTAGCATTTGGATCGCACAGTAATTGTTAATCCATAGAAATACTGATTCACATTACCCCTTCATCCTCAGGTTTTGTGCTCTAGGCCTAATCTTACCTAGTGGTAGCACCAGGGCTGCCCAGAGGACATGTAAATGAGAATGAGCCATGTGTTATAAGAAGTGCAACATTTGCAGCTGCTGAAAGGGTAAGAAGAGAACTGGGAATGGATGGTTCTTATCTGGAAACTTTCCCTTTTAATATCCAGACAGCTACTTAAAGCCATGTGATTTATGATGTACAGACAGATATTTTTCATAGATATAACTCCTGTGCAGAGGAATGAAGTATTGCACATCCTAAAGAAAAGAATTCACAAACAGACATGATTTATACCATGATAGGTTAAGATTTGGCACCATACAGAGTCAGTCAGTGTTATATTGTAAAGGTGAACCACTGTGAGGCAATTGATAAGCATATTAAAGACAGCATATGGGATACACAAAGGTCTTTATATTGTGGTCATATCTACAACATCAGTGGTTTGTGTTTTAAACAAGAAGTCAATGCTGGTAGACTAGTGTGCATATAGTGATTGTAAAGTAAGGGGAAATATATGGTCTCTAGGATCTGGCCTGATATGTCCCTTCAGAAATAGTTGCTATCTAAATTCCCATATTCTAACACACTGCATGCATAATTCTGAGGCTGAATAGCTTTAAGCCTAACACTTATGACATAAAGCATGCCACGAAGAGTTTGTGTTATTATCATCTGAGGTGTCTCTGTTGATATAGAGCATACGAACATAAGGAATGCTCTTGGTGACATGACAGATTAACACCGGGCTACAGTAAATTTTTAGTGAGTTTGGGCCGGATCCAGACTTAGGAGCAGATACCATACGTTAGCCTCAACAATGGATACTAAAACACGTAATTTGGTATCCTAAATACTGGGTGTAGTAGAGTAACGCACCTCCGCTGCTCTCTTACGTGCAGAGGAGATTAAAGAGAGTGCAGAAGGTACCCTTAAGTATTGTGTGGGCAGAATACTAGATCATATGTAAGGGCTTAGCCAAGCGCTTAATGTAAGATTTACATATCAATGCCCAATTGCCATGCATCTCTTCTCTGCCCTTTGCCTGAAACAGTCCATGTATGATACATAATGGTTAAACAATTGTGTTGAGATAATTTATAAACTGTTTATCTATCAATCTGAAGTGTTATTAAGGGCGCATTCATAGAGCTTCAGAGAGTTGCCCGTACATATTAAAAATAGGAGATAAGCTAAGTGAACATAAAAGCGATGATGAAGTATTAAAAGTTTAATCCAGGTCAAATAACATCAACAGCAAAATATTACCCCTGTTATGGTTGGACTCATTTACTTTTTCTTGTCTGCATTTCACTTGGGTTACTGGTCTCTCTACAGTAGAATGACTACAGGGAAATTATGGTGTGGGACGCCGATGAGATTTTTCAAAAGGGCCATTATCAATACCCCTTTTTTTTAAGAGGAAGCTGCTCAGAAAGTTCCTGATTCGCCACAGACAGGTAAGCACCTATGCCTATTTCTCCAACACTTACGCTAATTCTTACCCTAACTCTCCCTTCCCCGCAGCTTAACCCTAAGGCTCCCCTACCCGGAGAACACCCTTAGTCTCCCCTCTCCCATCCATTCCCCCCCTGCAGGCTAACCCTAGTCTTACCTTTTGCAATCCATCCCCTCTCTGCAGCCTAACCCCAAGTGTCCACTTCTCCCATCCATCCCCTCCTCTACACTAACCTGTCCGGTTGTTTGAGAAGCGTCGGGTCCAGCAGCAGGTTGCAGAGCGAATCTCTGACAATTAGCTGTTGGCTGCGTGTTAATCAAAAATTGGTGGTCGTAGCAGTGAACAGAACCCGGAAGTTACAAAACCCTAAATTATTTTTAGTTAATACAAAACACACATCACATATTAGGGTGAGCACTGTTGGATCAATTGGGATGAAATGAAATGTCACTTGTGCATGCTCTATATTAACCAACAAATACCTATGGCCAGGGGTCAGCAAACCGCTCTCTGGAGCCGCATGCGGCTCTTTCAGCTGTCTGCTGCAGCTCCCTCCTAGGGGGCTACAAGTCCCGGTCCCTGGTGGTCTAGGGAGACCACATAGTTCGGCATAGCCGCAAACTATGTGGCCGCACTAATCTTTCTATCAGTGCAAATTGTACAGAGCTCCTACGGGATAGTAGGATCATATCTGTTCATGTGAATTATGTGCTTTTTCATCTACAGAAGTGTCATTCACATAAACAGCTTTGGTCCTACAGGGCTCCCGTAGGCGCCATGTATAATCAGTGCTGATAGAATGAAAGTCACAGTGGGGATCAATGCAGAGCGCGCAGCAGAGGAGGAAGAAGAAAGAGGAGGTCAGTAAAGGTAAGTGAAGAGGGAAATCTGGGGAAGAGGGACAGGTAAAAAAAAAAAAAAAGACGTAGATATGCACATATAAAAGGGCATTAATAAAGGCTGGGCACATACAAGGGGCAGTAATAAAGAATGGGCACGTATAAAATGACAGTAATAAAGGCTGGGCACATCCAATAGGTTAGATATTGAACAGTGAGGAAAGTTCTAATATCCGTGACAATGCTTACAATTGTGAATCAATAGCAAGCCTCTTCAATAAAGCCCAGATGAATATGGGGACACTGCGGTCCAATCCCCGAGGAGGAATAAGTGTAGGAGAAAAGTTTACCCCATACCATAGGACCACTTGTTGGATATCCTCTTGAAATCTGCTCCTCGTGGCTCTGTGTATGAAGAGAATGACTCGCTACAATATGGGTAGCCACTACTCTGCATCGGGCAAAGTCCTCAATAGCCCTGTCGTTGCCAATGCTGTCTAGAGAGACATTGTGCAGAGGCACAAATAGGCAGCAGTTAGAGTGATTATGGGAGATAGGTTCAATTGTTTACTTATAGCAGCTATAGAGTTTCTTACATGGGAGTTTTCTTGGGAGTTTTATATTGTTGTTTATAATACTTCGTAATAATTAAACTTTGTTAATCCAGGTTTGCCATCTGTTATTAAATTCATAAACACCAACCACGTATTTCTGATTTTTTTTTTTTATTATCTTAGCATTATATCTTTTGTATGGTCTAGATTAAGCTGTAAGTAATGAGTAAGTCACAGAGAGGTCAACTATCAATTTGTAGGAGCCCAGCAGCTGACATTTTTGTGAAGGTGCAACAAACATATTAAGAGCTTTATATATAACTTCAATCACCAGTGAAAATCGTAAAACCATTAATATTAACCAACTTTCCAAATCTGTGCAACAACTTCTGTCACCAGTCTCTAATTTCCTCATTCCTGACATGGTAGCATCTTACTTTAACCAAACTCTGGTGGCTGCCCTTGATCAAGTCACTCCAGCTACCCCTCATGTACCACAATGACTTCAACATCAGCCATGGCACAATAAGGATACACAAAACCTTTAAAAACCTCTCCCGCAAAGCAGAACATTATTGGCGCAAATCTTATACTCTAAATTACTTTTTAATTTATATAAACATATAACACACTTAGTAAAATTTTCTGGACAATGCCAAACAAGCCTACTTTTGTAAATTTAATCCACTGTTGAACCCTCCTGTGAAAAACACACCAACTTCCAAGATCTTGCACTGTACTTTAATGAGGAAAATGGTTATTTTCCTTCTCATCAACTAACATACTGCTAAAGCTGGCCATACACTAGAGCGATTATCAGCCAGATCACCCAATTCTCGGGGGATCGGGCAAATAATCGCTCTAGTGTATGGCCAAGATCAATTTTTCAAAAGCCAAATAAATACACCATAAACGCTCTGGTACGATTAGTTTGTCTTTTGACATGTTTGATTTAAATCAGGAGCAAGCTGAATGGCTCCCAATTCTTCAATGCTGCTGCTGTATATCTATGTACAAAGCTGCTCTGACAGCTTTGAAGGTATACTTTAAAGCTGTCAGAGCATCATAGTACATAGATATGCAGCAGCGGCTATTGCAGCAGTAGTACAGAAAGGGATCAGCCGAAACCGTGCTGTGTGAAGCGCGGCTTCAGCTGATTCTTATATGTATTACTGCATGCAATAGCCACTAGTGTATATCTAACTGTCTTCAATAGCCGCTGCTGTATATCTAAGTGCTATGCTGCTCTGACAGCTTTGATGGTATCAAAGCAGCATAGTACTAGCCCTGCCCCCCCCCCTTCTGCTAGGATTATCGGTCCCAGCAGGAGGTGTATGGTGCGGATAATGGGACATTTCCCTAGCGGGAAATCGTCCCGTTTATCGGCCCACCCCCTGCTGGGGGAGATAATCGTCCTAGTGTATGGCCAGCAAACAAAACTGCACCTGCATACATATCCTTACTTTTCTCAAGATATATCTGTCGAGTTAGTGTACCCCAAAAGTACACGGTGTGGCAGTACGCAAAGAAAGCTTATAATTACCAGAGTCGAGGATGCGGTCCAAACCACAAAGAGTGTGTTTTATGTAGGTAGGAAGAGTGTGTTTTATATAGGCAGGGAAAAAGAGTTAACCAAAAGCGAGGGTCTCCTGATACAGCAGCGCGACCAGCCACTGGCAAGACGTCTTACAAAGTCATCTGGGGTCAAACGCCCAGGCAGGGAGCTTTTTAACAGTAAAGATCAAAAGGGTAACCGAACGCAGGTTGCTTGGAGAGATCTCACGACCATCCTGGATTATTAGCTCATCATTGGTCTCAGGGTCTTCTATTGTTCTTACTTCCTAGGTTCATCAGCATAATTGGAGACAAGCATATATCATATCAAAACTTATAATTGCTTATAACTTGAGATTGCTTCATGCGATCTTTTAGCAGAAAGTATCGTCTCTAATACAGCATCGTATTCTACACTGCAAGACTAAACACCATATAATTATGACAATCATTCGACGATCGACGGCAATTAGCTGAATGAACCATCTGCGAATATAAAACACAGTCCAAGTAAATAGGAACGCGTACAGACATTAAACATGAACAAGTCCTGTGTAAAAATATATGTCGGTATGTTTACTAATGTGTAAAATAGAGTATGAGAAAAGCCTGCGAAAGTACGCACGTACACTTTAATGTGTGCAGTTGTGTAAATCCGCGTTCACATTTTCCCGCACTTTTCCAAGGTTCTTTGTTTGCAGTCCTTGCAAAGATTATTATTTTAGAGATTAATAGTGATGTTTTAATTTCTGTTTCCACATATCCCAGTTCGTTCTCTCAGATCTTCACAAAATTTACAAACTTCTACACTTCATAAATGCTCCGATTCCCAGTTACAGGACTTCTGCCTGGCTGCACCCACTCTCTGGAATAACCTTCCTCGCCCAGTAAGGCTATCCTTTACTCTCCAAACTTTAAAGCGCTCTCTTTAAACGCACCTCTTCAGACAAGCTTACCAAATTCTTCAACCTACTGAAGCTTTATATACCGTTCTGTTTTTCTATTACATTAACACAAACCTGCACACTCTCTTTCTATTCCAAAATTCCCTCATCTCTGTTACTAACACTGCTGTGTGGCTGGATCATACAGAGCAATGAGAGCACATTTACCATACACCCTGGCTGGTCCATTGTGTGATATAAAGCATTTGCCCTTATGTATCAATCCCACTATCCTAAAGAGTGTAAGCTTGTGAGCAGGGCCTTCTTACCCAACCAGTCTGTCTGTTACTACCCATTCTTTTTTTTCATTGTAAAATGCTACGTAATCTGCTGAAGCTATATAAAAACCTGTTAGTAAATAATAATAAATAAACCGGAAGTCTCAATCTCAAATCATGGTCTAATCAGAGCCGGATTAAGACTTTATGAGGCCCTAGGCAAGATGCTGGCATGGGCCCCCCAATGAATCAATTGAACAGTAGTATATTTTTTATAGGAAACGTTCAGACTTTTGTTTTGTTTTTTTAGTTACTTTAAAACTACTCAATTTTTTGAGATATATATATATATATATATTTTAGAGGAGATGGTCTATACTGTTTATTCTCTGCTATCTGATTTCACACATAAGACTTATTGTATGATATTGATTAAATTAAATAAATGCTTACCTGTCTTCCGCTGCTCCTGCTATCTCCCTCAGCCAGCTCAACTCTGCGCTCTGAGCTCAGACTGACTTAAATGAATTCCGATGGGGCAGGGCCCGGCGCGGCATTGACGCGACGTTGTGACGTCGCAGCCGTGCAATGAACTCCTGGGAAATGGGCCTTCTACACTTGCGGCGCTGTGGCAAGTGTAAGGCCTAACCAGGGCCGGATTACAGGCCCTGGGGGCCCGCCAGGTCCTAGGCACGCGCCTAGGATACCTAGCGGGTAATCCGGCCCTGGGTTTAATTCCCCAAAATACTGTATTCTAGTCAATCTCTACCTAACATCTTAACTAAGGACACAAACTATTAACGCTTTGTTCAGGCGTATCTTCTGGAAGGGAAGTAGAATATGTATCAGTCTTAGGAAGCTGCATCAATCCAGGGGGAATGGGAGCATACATTTTCACAATATAATTGACAGCAGGGTTGAGATATCTATGGGATTGGCTTCATGATAATGAAAATTATACTTTTATCTCTTTGGAATTCTTAGGACTAATACACACACGACATGATTCAGAGTTTTAGCGGATCCGCAATACGTCCTATACAGAGTTGCAAGTTGAAACTAAAACGCACAACTCTGAATAGCACACAGAAAAAGTGCAGCGCTGTGACACCCACAGAGGGAGCACGGCTCCAAACTTAGGCTGTTTTCTTTTTTCTTTTTTTTTTATGTACATGAATATACTTTATTTATTTATTTATTTTTTAAACAAATGCTTGATACAAATAAATTAATACAAAAATCTCACCACTACAGGGCATGATGGTGCTTGTAGTGCTACCATCACAAGCGCCTGCATGTCCTGCTATCCAGGGCCTGCTTCGCAGCTTAATGTTCCCAATAAGCTGTACTAATGTAAGGGCTGTCGGTTGCATTAGAAGAAAACAATCCATTCCCTCAAAAATTTAAATCATACTTACCAGCTTGGAAGGGATCTTCTTCTGTCAAGGATCCAGTCTTCCAAGCTTTTAGTCCAGTGGCAGTTACTTGGCAAAAAAAAAAACCCTGGTACAAGCAAACAGTCCTGCTGCCAGGACATCACCACCGCAAATGACAGTTATACTGGCACTGGGGTATATTTATAACCTCTGATATTCCCACGCTGTCAGTATATGGCATGAAAAAAGATGTCAAAAGTGGTGAAATTTGTGTAGCACTACAAGCACCAGCAAGCCCTGTGGTGGTGAGATTTGTGTAGCACTACATGCGAAAACTCCGAAACCAATTTTCAATTTCCTTCATCACGTAATGTTTGATTTAGGATTGTTTAGATTGTCCCATTACTTTTGGTCCCTTAAAAAGTGTGAGGCACATATAGAAACCATTGTTATTCCTACACATTTCACCTGATTTGGATGTAAATACCCTCAAATTAAAGCTGAAATTCTGCAATTAAAGCACATCTTGTTTGTTTCATTTCGAATCCATTGTGGTGGTGTATAGAGCCCAAAATATGAGAAATGTGTCAATGTCCCAATATTTATGCACCTGACTATATATGTAATAATACCACTCAAAACGTTCAAATTTAGAGTAATGAGGATTGGCTCTTTAAGCACACCAGCCGATTAATGAATGGATTAATGGAAAGTCTTATAAGGCACTCAGAAATCTTTGCTAAAACCCATTTGGTGGGAGAAACGCATCAGGGGATTACCTATTTACTCCTATTTTGCTACATCAGAATCTTAACAAGTATACCCGGGTTGCTAACCATTCTAAAGCGTAATGCTGTAAGCCACAGGCTTTAATGGATACCAAACACTCCAGTTGATTATTGGTTTGCCTTCCAGTCAAAGCAGCGGCTCTTTTGAATTAATCACCAGGGGCGCCTCTATACCCTCCCTCCAGTCGCCTTACTACCTTCCACCTGTTATCACGGTGCCATGAGTAGTTATTATTACATCAGACATAAGAGACTGCCTTATACTTCTTTACTTATAAATATACAATTTGCTGCTGCAGCGATGAGGATTTAACCTTTTTACGGATTATTTATACACCTACAACAATTGCAGAGTCTGTCCCAACCATTTTTATTCACAACTATACTAATTCCTACCATAGTGATGATGAGTTAATCATCCATATTACAAACTATACATTTGCAGTTTTATTAAATGGACACACATCGCTTTATAACTTATTTACCACTAATCAGCTTTCAAGCAGGGCACTGCTCATTGGACTTAAGTGTTATCTGGCATCCAGCTGTAACTGTCCCATTATTTGGAGATTAACGTCAGCATCTTACCACCGTATCCTACTGTAGGTCATATATTTTTTAATGGATAGTAAGATGTAGCAGGTGGCCTAATCACTGCTCTCTTTTTCTAAACATATGACATATGAATAGCAAGCGGATGTATTTCTGATGGTCTTTAGCGTTTACTTGGCCGGCGCTGCCAATTGTTTATCAACAACTTATTACTGGATAGTGTGCAGGGCTGGCCACCCAACACATTGGGCTTGTTACAGGCGCTTTCGGTTTATGGACAAGATCAAGTGGACTTTTCATCTTCCCTATAATGGGGTAATTTTCCTTGTGTGTCCTCCCTGCCGCCTATGAATTCATTATTACTCAGTCCTTGTATTTACGGATTATCTGCTTAGTTACACTGGTGAGTATGAGCCTTGGGATGACTTAAATCAAGCATGTCTAAAGATCAAATAATAGCTGAACAGCGGTTCTTGGACGATCAGCAAGAAAATCGTAACCATACACTTGGGCGTTAATTTGGCCAATCACACGATAATTGGATGATCGACCCGATAATCACTCTAGTGTATGGCCAGATTTAGTTAATGAGGGAATCAGTCTATGTAAGAGGAATTGGAGAACTCAAGGTGTGACAGAGATTAGGAAAACTATTTGGTGACCTGGGGCCATATTTACTAAGATGCAGGTCTGGAAAAATGGAGATGTTGCCCATAGCAACCAATCAGATTCTAGATATCATTTAACTATTGCATACTAGAGAATCAGCTAGAATCTGATTGGTTGCTAAGGGCTAAATTTCCACTTTTCCAAACCCGCAGCTTAGTAAATCTGGCCCCTGAAGAGAACATGGGGGGGGGGGGTGGGGAAGAACAGTAAATGATAGGAGGCTTCAGGAGTAAATGATAGAAGGCTTCAGGGACATAATGGGGTATTGGTGGATCAGTGTTCAAATGAAGGGGATGAGAGCTAAAAAAAAACAACAGAAGGTGAGGCACTGGAAAAATCAATTGGTCAAAAAAAACCATTGATTTGACAGGGGAAGCAATATAGATAAATTTCCCGCACAAGGTATAAGAGTTAGAAATGTTCTTACTGTCTTGAATCAATTGAAAAGCTTAATTTCTATATTGGTAGACATAGTGGTGCACCAACGCACTAGAGTAGGGATAATTTATTAAAAAAGAAAAGGTAGTGTTTCTTTAATCGGGCACACAAGATCACTTTTATAAGACAACAATGTTAAAAATAACTTATGTACATCATATTAAACGATGAAACATTAATAAAAACGATAGCTATAGTAGGAAAATATTTAAAATTATTGTCAACCAAACACCACCCTCTTATAAATTCATTCAATATAATTAAATGCCTTAAGTGATAGCTGAAAAAGGACCATCAATTTATCAGAGATAATATTCCTTAATTCATTTCAATGAAAATAGTCGCCATGTTGCAAACATATTACCGGTATTTAGGATTTAAAGCGAACACTGTTGTTCTAATATTAACAATTGGCTTAGTATAGTGATCCTCTGTATTTGGATCAGCTTCTCTTTAATTTAATCCCCTGAATTATCAAGATGGAAGGGGTATCAATACAATGTATCCCTTTCTGAGGTGTGTGGGTCTCCCGTCGCGAACGCAATGAAAGCAACTTTCGTCTGTCCCTACTTCGTAATGCTACCTTCGCAGTGGGGACTCGCAACACTTCCTGAGGTGTATCTATATTTTACAAAGAAATTGCAGGGACAGAGAGGCTGGCCAATATAAAATATATCTCTGTGGAGGCTAAAATAGCGCTCCCTTAGTACAGATAATAGACTTGTTCTGCCGAGTCTCTGCTCTATGAAGGTTCCCAACTTGGGTCTAAAGACAGCTGGTAATGAGGATGACAATAGGAGACTATTTTGTTCCAGTATAAGACTGTCACATTGAAATGATATTAGACAATATAGTGTCGGGTAGACACATGAAACAGGAACTGAAAGGTTTGTGTTCCAGTGGTGCATATTTTACACTGGTGTGGTTTTGACATTAATATTTTAATTTTGGTCTAAGCTTGGAGAAAAATAGGGCTATTTATTAATATTGGTTATTAATTATAGGGAATGTGTTAGGTAGGCCATTATTACTGGCGGCACTGTATTTTATTATTGTGAGTCTGGGGACATTTATAAGGCGCTGCAGGCCCTGGCTGGCAGGGCAGGCTGGCGCCATCAAGCTCTGGCATTTATGGGCATGCTGGTACTTGTAGTTCTATAAGCATCAGCATGCCCTGTCGGGCCGGATTATTTTTTTTATTTATGTTGTCACGGCGGGGGTGG
>WWET01000926.1:428678-442159 GCA_011038615.1 Limnodynastes dumerilii
ATATATATCTCTATATCTGTACCCTCACTTGCCTAATTTTTACCACCACCCAGATGGCGACATTTTATGGGGAGAATACTGGTGGACAACACACTGAGGAGACAGCACAGCAGCTGGAGAAGAGGAATCCATTTAACAGGCTACTGGAGCGCCCTCACAACACCATTTTGGCCAGGATTGCCCTTTTTCAAATGCAGCTCCGTGTTGCAATGAATGACCAACCTGTTGCTCCAGGTGTTGTGAAACTACGGCTCCTAGCGTGCATTGTCAGTATGCCTCTGCAGCCAAAGCATGCTGGGACACGTAGTTTCACAACACCTGGAGAGCCACTGGTTGGCCAGACCTGCAATAGATGGCTTTTTTTGTCTAAGGATAATTGGTAGATCCATCACACTTGTGTTTAAATTAGTCTAATTGTAGGCTTCTGCATGTAGGATGCCCCTTAATTGACTTTTTCTTTAACGTTCTTAACTGCTCATTGGCATTCTTAAAACATTATAGGACATCATAACATTATATAAAAATTAATTTTATAAGACAAAAATAAACAGAGGTAGTATCACTTAAGAGAATAATTTTTATATACCGTAGAGATTGAACAGACTTCACACCAAAAAGATTTTTACTAAACCTATTACTTAAATATTACACATAACCTTTCCTTTCAAGGCATGTAAGGTTTATGGGAAAAGAAACTGGAAGTTACCACCTCATTGGAATTTTGTAATAATATCTATCCATCATTCAAAGAGATAGAGATATAGATATAGATATATATATATATTAGGAACTGGCATGGTGGCAAAAGATTTCTTCATTATATAGATCACTGACATTTTTATGGTGTTACATGTAAACTTCTCGGGGCTGATTCAGAGTTGCACTTCCACCTTTTTTTAGTTGCAAGTGTACAGCTGGGCTAAACCATTTTTCAAAGTAATGGGGGGCTAATTAATTTAAAACCTTTTGCATGCAGGGAAAATATATTACTTTTACACATAGAACTCAAATACTGCATAGCTTTATGTTTATTCTATAAGATAGAGTTGAGCTAAGAAACTTCACCTCCTAATTGCCCAGGTCTACACTTACACCTAAAAAAAAGGTGGAAGTGCCACTCTGAATCAGCCCCCTCATCTGATGTAATTTTCCAGGATAGAATAAAAAGGATAAAGAAATCCCTTCTTTGTATTCTCTCCTGAAAATGATTACATCATCATAAGAGTACAATATGCTGTCTACCAAGTATTAGACAAGAAGGTGTCTTTTAAATATGGACAGACCACGCACTGAATGGGATACTAACTTAAAATGGTTTATTCCCAAAATGTAATTTGAAAGCAATTTATATATTTTAAAAAACAACAAACACTATAAAGAGGAATAAATATCGGTGCATTTTGGCATTCTAGGTGTAAAGTGCTCAATGATGAATCAGTAGACTAATAATCACTGAGATTTAAACGCACACATATCATTTATAAACCTTATTATGCGGAGTATTCCTCTCAGTTTGTATCATAGATTTGCTCTTATCTGGCCATAGAAGACATTCTGAAGAATGTCACACAGAGCCGGGAATCCCAGGCATGAGAGAGACGCTCTGGTACATCGCCGCCTCTCTACTCTGTGCTTCTACCGTGCAACATACCATCGAGTTGTGCGGCCGCGGTGCTCTCTGGGAGTGTGGAGGTCAGCTGTTGGGAGGGGACCGGATTCCGGACAGAATCGGCGCCGCGATAGATACTGTCGGTGTGGACAGGCGGAAGCTTTAATTCTCTCTTACTCAGGTGAATGGGGGTATCACTGATATAATCCTTGGGGTGGATGACGCTCTCATTTGCTTACTTCTAGAAGTTTGATTCTGGGAGGATGTCTGCATGCTGCAACAATTACTGCTGGATGCATTAAGCTCCTAGTCTTTATATATATATTGCTAAATCAAATTTTACACCTGTATAATATTCCTTAACATTAAAATATGGCGCAGATATGATTTACAATAATGATTTCTCACAGAGGCTCTGCATTAGCTTGTGTTTGTTCTATATACACAGTGTGGAGCATTCAGGCCAATGCATGATGTGGTAAACGTGTATGGTCACACAAATATAAAATAATTTGGTATAGTTTTTGCCATTCATAGTAGATAATCTTATTGTAATGCATTGCATATGGCTAAAGTTCAACTTGATGCTCTAGTTTCCATTGAGGTGATACTGAAATCCAAATGACTTTGGGCTCTATTTACTAAAATATCATTTGTGAACGGTACTTACTTTAGTCAGACTCGCTTCTCCACACTGTGAGCCTGGCAACTCCGTTCACATAATATATGAATACTCACCCTTCTGGCGAGGTCCCCTGATGATCTGTGAAATCATCGCCAACATTGTTGGATCTTTCCTTCAAGTGAAGTCCCAGCACATGCGCAGTGGCCTTTCCAAGAAACACTGTACACTACTACTTAATATTACTACTCGGAGAGCAATGAAAAACTCTGCTTCATCAGTAAGTAAATATAATGAACTGATGCCCTGTGTTCAGAAGAACGGGCCAGTTGGGTGCTGCTATGTTTACATGGAACACCATGCAGTTTTTCATGGCAATCCATGGTTTGTAAATACTTTTAGCTTAATTTTCATGCAACCATGCCTGTTTTCAGATGAATTTGGGTACTGTCGCATAAATATGAAGTTAAAAGTCCTTAGTAAATAGATCTCTTTATAAATTGTCTAACGGAAGTGCTATACATAGAAAAAAATGGATCTCGCACTAAACCTTGTAGCACTCCAAAAGATAAAGGAAGAGGTGGATCCATAAAAGTGAACACTGAAAGAATGATTAGATAAGTAGGATGTGAACCAGGAAACAGCAGTGTCCTGAATGCTTATAAATCGTAACATTTGTATGAGAAGAGAGTGGTCAGCAGTGTCAAATGCAGCACAAAGATTCATAAAAATTAGAAGAGAGCAACCTTTAGATTTAGCAGTAAGTAACTCATTGACCACCTTACATGTGTTGATGTAATGTTGACTGAAGAGGATCCAGAAGATTGTTTTAGGAAAGAAAGTGCATGAGCCCAGGTGTAACCAAGTCTCTTAAGCAGCTTTGATGGGCATTGAAGCTTAGAATGGCCAAGTAATCAGTGCATGTTTGATTAATAACTGGAAAATACAAGTAGAGAGTGAGATTACAGATTATAGTTAAGGAAGGAAAAGACACAGAAGAAAGACATGTACTGACTTATAAGGGTACTTTATCAAGAGGACAGGTAGTAAAGTAGGAAGGGAAGAAAAGATACTTAGGGCTAGTTTTAATAAACTGCGGAAAAAGAAAATGTGGAGATGCTGCATAAAGCAACCAATCATATTCTATCTGACATTCTCTAGTATGTAATAGGAAAATGAGAGCTAGAATCTTAGTGGTTACTATGGGCAACATCTCCACGTTTCTTTTTCCACAGTTTAGTAAATGTAGCCCTTGATCTCTTACTTATGGGATAAAATGAGAACATGGGGCCAGATCCAGAACAACGCTTGTGAGCGAATTTACGCGTGGCAGACACGTAAAATCGCGTTTTGGTAAGTACTGTGCATGCGCACCATAGAAAATACGCTCCGTAGCGTAAATGTGAACGTATGGGCCATTCACGTATGTGTCACGTAAATACTTGCGTGTGGGCGTGCCAATTTTACCTGAGTCAAAAATACGTCTGAAATACGTTATATAGGCAGGGGTTTGTATTTAAAGTGTACAGTATGGGCGTGCTTAGCTGCGTAAATACATGTTGCTCATATGTACGTGAGCGGAAACGTGGGCAAAAGTTAAGGTAGGGTTTGGAAAGCGGATCTCGGACAAAATACGTGCATTCAAGGGGTGTGCCAAGAGGAGTGTATAGGGGGTACGCACGCGGAAATACGCTAAGCGAGTAAACGTATTGCAAGCGTAGTTCTGGATCTACCCCATGGTGCCAAATGGTATGGAGCAGTATGGATCACATACCAATTGTGAATACCAAATGTAAAATGACCACTTTTTGCCTTTGCTGACAAGCTGCTAATGGCCATTGCATCTGGAGTCACGCAATCCACATTTTAGCTTATTCTAGATCTGCCTGGTTTCTGGCGGTGGGGCAGGTGTGAGCTTGAAGGGGAAGGGGTTAAGCTTTTAAATTGTTCTGTAAAGTGAGGGATATTAAATATTAAAGTAGGGTCCTGGCCCTGGATCCTATGTTAGTTGGTGAGAGGGAGGGTAAAAGTCATGTCTGAATTTGTAGTAGGATCTTAGATAGATGTTTGTGGATATTGAATAGTTGGGTTGAGAATTAAATGTATGAAAAAAGCGTTTGGGATTTGAAACCTTAGAAGAATTGAGAAGTTTTTGTTTGGCAATGTCCAGAACATTTCAATAAGTGTGGTAAATGTATATGACAGTACTTAAGCTGGCCACCCAGTCAATGCAGTGTATGGCAAGGGCACTTTATCCATAACGCAAGACAGTCCTAGAATGGAAATGTAGCCTAACCAAATGATCCAGCCGACCATGTCATTAATATTAGGCTTGACCAGGGCAGTAGAGCAATTCATTCAGTCTTTAGTTGTCCACATATGTAACAATGTCCCTAGCCATTGCGAACACAGTGGTCAGCATAAGACTTATTTCTCACCAATTGAAATAATTCAGTATTCTACTGCCTGTTTTCATTACCAATTTTGCCACTACCATTCCATTGCCAATGGCTACAATATAGTACATGCTTATAACACTCTCCTGCAAAGTGCTTAGCTAATGTTGTAGCTTATATCTCCAATCTAATTTCTAGACTCTTCTTCCCAAACTTGTACAAAAGAGCACATCCTCCGTGTTCATACTTCAGCCCTCAGGATTTCTTTCATGCTGCCTTCAAACTTTAAAACTCACATGCTTTTTATTCCCTTCGTGAGTCTCCATATCCTAAAGCATCTCCTAGAAAGTTATGTCTTCAGGTGTCTCCCACGTGGTAACTCATGTGTCTGTCCCTTCTCTCTGGAAGGATCCTATTTCCTTAATGTTTTTCCTTAAAAATAATGGACCTGATTCACAGTTAAGAAGATGATAAGAACGCACAGATTTGTAATTATATGCATGGCTTCTCCCTTGACACGCCCTTGTTTTTGCTGTTCTTAACTGACTTAAGGCCAAAGGCAGCTTTATCTTCCAGTGCGTATGTCTCTTCTTAAAAGTACGCACATACTTGGCAAACCGAACCCTGTCTGCCCCATTTAAATGCCTCTCCACATCCACTTTTCTTAACTTCCTTCTTAACTTGGCCTAGCACGCTCCTTCTTACTTATCTCATGATGAGCAGCTTTATAAATCGCTCTTAAGGGATGACCGTTCTTGAATCCAACAGATTGCGCAAATAAGGATACTATGCATGCAGATTGTAATCGTTCTTAAAAATACGCATGCAAATAGCAGCTTCTTAACTGAATCAGGTCCAATATAACTAAACTTACACTTTTTATAATGTGCTTATGTGTGTATATAATTGTGCTGCTTTGTACTTTGCATATGCTACAAAACACAAACTAAATAAAAAGGACATTTGCATTAATCTGTTATTTAATATAACTGATATGTGATTATGGCCATAATGGTGACAATTGCAACATTAACTGCTTTACAGCATACACCATAAGATCAGCTTATATCATAGTTGATAGGTTTTTGAGAACGTGAAATATGTCAGCAGGGGTGCCATGCCGCCAGCTATATGTTTGGCATAGTACCTCTTCATGCTTCAGACATAAAAAAAAATCTAAATCCATTGAAAAAGTAACAAATCCTTACCTTGTCTCCACTCATGTGTCTGCCTGCTGTCTGTTCCTCTGCTCTCCTCTTCTGCCATCTGATCTTCCTTCCATCTGTCCTATTCGGCTGTCAGTCTGTCTGTCTTCTGCCGTTGGAGCTGTCTGTGTTCTGTTGATCGCAGCTTGAATAGCGTTATATTTAGGTAATTGATTAGCTAGAATTTTGTAATTTCCCACTTTTGCTAACTAGGTAATTGATTAGCTGTTAATGAGTATTTTGGGTTAGGATTATTGCAATGCCCAACACATGTGTCGACAGTATTCTGTGTGACAGGTAGATAAGCTGTCCACTTTCCAACATACTTTGTTGCATATCACACCCCAGAAATAATTACATCATTTATATTAGCCAATTTAGTTTTATTTTGCCTTATGTGCTTTATTTTTGCTCTAGAGGCCAATGGCCCTCTTGTCTATGGAGAGAAACCGGCAAGTAAATACCTTAGGGGTAAATTTAATTGATGTTTATCAATCTATATCCTGGATGTTATCTTCCATCCTATAGAGGTGCAAGATAAAATCTGCAACGTTCAGCTGCTGTAATAGACGGGAATAGGTGCACATCGCGCTCAATTGAATCTTTCCCTTAGTGTGTTCGAATTCTACCATTTTCTTGATAACTACAGGTTCAGGCAAGGAGGCATATGTTACAAGTTATAATTTAACAAATGGTAAACCTTTACTAGATTTTTATCTAATTAACAAATAACTTTACGCTTTCATCAATATAGTTTAGTTGTATAGGAAGAGCTTGCTGTTGTGCGCTGAATTTGGAATCTTAGCATTTCTTAGGCATGGTTCCACAAACCCCAGCAATATATTTCTTTCTCTTACTAAGTAATCACCACATTTCAGAGATGCCATAGACATCAGTTTTCTACTACAGCACACTCTCAGTTTGTGTTGTAAAGGATTATAATAAAAGCAGAATCTTACTGTTTTGCAATGTATATTAATAAAATGGCTTAACAGGCCATTTGTACATAAAAAGGGTGAAAATTCAGTCCCCTTTTGGTGGTCTTTTTATAGAGAGAAGTAAAATGTGTTCTCATGAGCTGTGACTTTAAGGAGGGTCTTTGTCTGACATTACACAAATACTTGTAAAACTTTTAATGCAGCAGAAATGGTGAGAACAGTGGAATGAATGGAAAGGGACAAGAAAAAAAAGTAAGTTCTGACCCCCCCCCCTCCAAAAAAACAAAAGTTAATTTGAATTCCTAAGGGAGAGGTCATGTTAATATGATCCAAGTTCAATAGTAACATCACTGAATGTTGAACAGCATTTCTGCTTTATACGAATAAATCATTTTTATGTAACTTCTTCATAAATGGAGATAGTTTTGCCAAGTAATAATAATGGCATGGACTGAACGAATATCTAAATCAAAAACTAGTTGGAGCTGTGGGAAGAGCAGGAATACATGGTAATGGAACTTTAATAACTTTTTATTTCATAGTTAAAGTAACAATTTGTATTTAGAAGGTTTTGTTTGTAAAGGTGCCAGAACTTCCGTACTTGCGAGGGTCTGAAATTACGCAAGGAAGAAGGGGGTGCACGCCCCGCCACAAGGAGTTCTAGACATCTTAACTTCTATGCATGATTACTGTTCCCCCGCCCCTGGCCCTTCATTTGCATGCCCATCCGCACCTGTATGGCGGGCATGTGTAAGTGAAGTGTTGGCCCCTTCATTGGAGCTTCCATGAGTTCCGTACGTTAGAAGGTACACTTGCGTAACATCTGGCGTGCGGCCGAACAATGTTACTTGTCAAGGGACTTACACAAAGGACTTGAGTAAGTCCCCTGAGTTTATTAGTTCTGCATCCGGCCTATTATGTGTATTCCCAAATAACAGTTTCCTAACTATTTATCCATAGTAAATCTGGGCACACCCTTACTGGCTTTACACAATGATCACAAGATAAACAAATTGTTGCAGTGGTATGTGATCAGTGTGTACACTCCATTGGTCATGCAGAATTCTTGCAAAGGACATTCATCAATCATTTGATCCGATCAACTGCCTAATTTTACAGATTAACGAGGGACCAATCTCATAAGAGCAGATGGTAAACCATGTGTGGTGTTTAAGCTTTATTTACTTCAAATAACGACCAACAGTAGTAATTAAACAGGGACAATAATGATGTTTAATTTTAAGTTTAATGTTGATAATTATTCAGATCAGGCTGGTGCTACCAACTGAAGGATTTAATGGTCTGGGCATTAAGAGGCTAGGCTGCCCCCATACCCTCTATTTTTTGGCAGAACTCTGTGTTCATTAGCGTCTTTGTTATGACAGGGTGGAGCGTTGGGTACCAGCTGAGTAGCACTTCCTTTTTCTATTTTCTTTTGGAAGGGGTCCTACAAGTAGAATATTTCTTTTGTTTCACTAGAGAACAAAATGTGCCCACCGTGTTTATATACTGATGGAGTATTTTGTTGGCCCTTTTGTTAATTAACATGTACAACATGTTTGATGGTATCAGTCAGAAATAAAGGCGCTACGCAAATAAAAACCTTACTGTTTGGTATAGCAATTGCTTAGTTAATTAGGAAAATGAGGGAAGAGGTTCAATTTAATAAAACTACCATTCTTACTAAGCTTCTGAATGTATGCACAAGTAATAATGCACAAGGAGGTTTATTCTAAACTGCAGATGGGAAAAACATTTTTGTTGTGAGGTTCCCTTTATTGTGTGGCAGCAAAGCTGATGTTTGATACTTTGCATGTTGTATATAATAATCATCATCATCATAATAATAATAGTAACAATAATAGAAGAGCTACTTTCCAATTTAGTAGTGCATTCTAACACTTAAAATATTCCATGTTTTAACTGCCACACAGACTAGGAAAATTACACTCAGACATTGATGAGAAAGTTTATTTCTTGTTTCCTGGAACAAGTGCAGGAAATGATACAAATCCCTTTTCATTTTTTGTGTCCTCGTGCTTTCCTGCATGTGCATAGTTGAGCCTTGCGTGGTTGGTACAGTACAGTACGTAAAATGAGGTCATTGTTTGCTGCTGATCTTGTCGCTTCTACTGAAGCTAATTAATACAGGTGGCTTCCAAGTACAGTGTGTTTAGGATTATGGGGGAGCCCCAGGAGAGGATGCTTACTGCATCATTGTTCTCATTGCACCACCCAATAAAATAACTTTTATGACGTGTCATGGTGTTATGTTTCCAGACATAGTTCTTTTTTTATTAATACAGCTGCCATCTTCTGGCTTATATTTTTGAGTAACACTCTGTAAAGTAAATTGATATTTTACCTTATCATCTTTATAAAACATGGAAAATGTTTCAAGCATGTCAGCAATTTCAGAAATGTTTTATCTTTTGTGTAACATTGAATAAATAAAATAGGTATTAAAATCTTAAATTTTTTACATTTCTATGTTTCACTTCTCTTTCCTACATTAATATGTCTTATAATATTTCAGTTCTTCTGGTTGCGTTTTGGCATGTAGTTCCTACTGCCTGGCACAAGTCTTCCCAAATCATTCTGTTCCTGTTGAGGACGTAACATATGTGTGACTCAGTCGTAGAGTTTCTTGTATGCATGATGTTGCATGGCTTATTGATAGCCCTGATGTCTAAGCCTTGGAATTTACCAATAATTCCGTTTTCTAACACTTCTGTAATGCAACAAAACAAAGTCTTTTCTATGTTTGTTTCTAGGATTGTTCCATGTACTGGTTGACAATATGTAATACATTTTTTCTGCATCTCTTTTGATGGTGGCCATAAAATTACTTATCTAAGTACTGTTTTATAAGCTCTTCTTCAGAGCAGTCTAAAGCTAATCAGCCCAATAATTGTATGGTGTGTGTTATGCTTGGTCCCATTATTGTGTAGTGGGCACACTCTTCTTCCTGGCTAGTGGGCTATTTTGTTGGGAGCTGTAGAGATTGTGAATGTGTACTCAGCATTACATGCAGATCATCTTTGTGCCCTGTGGAGCGTTACTCTTTTGTTAGCTAAACCTTTCTGCAGATCTTTTTGTAATAATAAGAGTTCTGCTTTGCAGATATATGACATCAGGGTTTTCCTGGGATTTTGCATTCACATTAGCTTCTGCTTAGATATATTAGAATAGTTTGCCTCAGATATGTAGCAACCAGGTTTAGTTCACCCCTTCAAATGGCCCTATTTCGCCTGGGCCGTTTCCTGCAAGGATTCTGCAATGAGGACCCGAAAACAACTGTCTATTACCCATTGAGAGGGGTGAGTGAACAGACCCAGAACAAATTTTCGAAGTAGAGACAAACAACAGTTATCTGTCGACTGTCTGTATGTTGAAAATGTGATTTTCAAATTGGTGAACATAACTAGTAGCAACCACTTACAATTTTTCTGTTGCAGTCCTGCTCAAAGTTGCAGATGGTTATTAATTGTGTACACACAATGGAAGTTCCTCAGATCAATTTATAGGTTAATGCAAACAGGTGCATGAAAGTCCAGGGTAACCTGCTGTAACAGAAACAAAGGAAAGAAAATGCCTATATATATAATATTTATGGGTGTGTTTTAAAATTTGTTGTTGATTGTGGTTAGAACATCCTGAGAAGTTAGGAGTTAGGAAATTGTTACAATTCTGCTGAACTTCTGGACATGCCACATTAATTTTAACCATTGATCTAGGGAAGGGGTTCTCAACCAGTGGTATGTGGGCCAACTGGGCAGTTTTATTACAAGTTACAGCATCCAGAAAATGGATCTAAAAATCATCACATGTATTAAATAAATATGGGGAGTGGGAAGGTATCTGTATGATAATGCCTCAAACATGTAAATATACAAGCAGGGCTTGCACTAGAATGTGAGGCTCCCACCTGCAATCTATAAATTTGCGTCCTTGCTGAGTCCAACGTGACCTTACTGTAGCACAGATGGGCATTGCAGCCTGCCGCCATAGGTGGGGTCCCTTGGGCCAAATGGTCTTGAGCTGACTGGAGTTAAGGAATGGCTCCCAGGGTTTCTGATGGGTTTCCAGGCCATTTTTTAGGTTTTATGTACTTTTTTTTTTTGCAACTATACCCAAATGATCTCTGCAGTGTGTATGTGGACACAATAGGCCGTATGCCGAGTTTTCCGATATTTGTTACTGCGCAAGAGCAGTCATTTTGTAATGCCATCTACGTTTCTTTTTTGCAGCGTAGATTGCGTATAGGCAGTCTTAAAGACCTCGTATACGCAATCTGTGTTGCAAAAAGAAACGTAGATGGTGTTACAAAATTACTGCGCATGCGCGGTAACAAATATTGGAAAACTCCGGGCGCATATGCAATGCGCCCAGAGCTCTGCATACGACCCAATATTTTTTCAGATAGGGACACTTTGTACCAAGCATCATTTTTATTTTTATAAGTCTTATGTATTCCACATGGAATGTGACATAAGTAAGCAATAACACCACATTCTTGCCTACTAAAACGAATACCATCAGTTGTTCTTACACAGAATTCTCTTGTTTGTAAATGACATGTTATTTGCCTTGCGCTTTATATGTTTTTTTCTTGAATCTTCATTCTGCATAAAGAGATGTGTAAAAAATATGGAGGTTTTAATAGGCGCTAAGTCTGTAGCCATAATAACGATTATCTGCTTGAGTTTAGTTGGATAGTGCTGTGTGTAAGCCCTGTATCTGCTTGCTGTGCACATTCCTGTGCATTTGGTCTGAGCAGGGAGCCTATAAGATTGAAGTCGCCTCATGTAGAGAACGGTTATCCTTGCTGAACTCAACTTATTTTATAATATTTTCATAAGTCTTGTAATTAGAGCAGCATCTCATTCCCCTGTAGGCTAGCTGGACTTTTCTTCAGTGTGCGATGTATAACAGGAAATGATATTCCCCAAGCTGAGATTCCTTCTGAGCTGGGAATGCGGAGTTTCTAAGCTCTCTGGGGGCTTTTACCAGCAAGCTTGTAAAATGAGTATACACTAATAAGTGTATACTCATTCGATATTATAAACCTGCTCCAGAGGTCCAACTGTTTTCTTGTTTCTAAATTTGCGTCCTTGCTGAGTTCCCACCTGCAATCTATAAATTTGCGTCCTTGCTGAGTCCAACGTGACCTTACTGTAGCACAGATGGGCATTGCAGCCTGCCGCCATAGGTGGGGTCCATTGGGCCAAATGGTCTTGAGCTGACTGGAGTTAAGGAATGGCTCCCAGGGTTTCTGATGGGTTTCCAGCATATTTTTTAGGTTTTATGTACGTTTTTTTGCAACTATACCCAAATGATCTCTGCAGTGTGTATGTGGACACAATGGGCCGTATGCCGAGTTTTCCGATATTTGTTACTGCGCAAGCGCAGTCATTTTGTGATGCCATCTACGTTTCTGTTTTGCAACGTAGATTGCGTATACGCAGTCTTAAAGACCTAGTATATGCAATCTATGTTGCAAAAAGAAACGTAGATGGTGGTACAAAATTACTGCGCATGCGCAGTAACAACCCAATATTTTTTCAGATAGGGACACTTTGTACCAAGCATCATTTTTATTTTTTATAAGTCTTATGTATTCCACATGGAATGTGACATAAGTAAGCAATAACACCATATTCATGCCTACTAAAACGAATACCATCAGTTGTTCTTACACAGAATTCTCTTGTTTGTAAATGACATGTTATTTGCCTTGCGCTTTATATGTTTTTTTCTTGAATCTTCATTCTGCATAAAGAGATGTGTAAAAAATATGGAGGTTTTAATAGGCGCTAAGTCTGTAGCCATAATAACGATTATCTGCTTGAGTTTAGTTGGATAGTGCTGTGTGTAAGCCCTGTATCTGCTTGCTGTGCACATTCCTGTGCATTTGGTCTGAGCAGGGAGCCTATAAGATTGAAGTCGCCTCATGTAGAGAACGGTTATCCTTGCTGAACTCAACTTATTTTATAATATTTTCATAAGTCTTGTAATTAGAGCAGCATCTCATTCCCCTGTAGGCTAGCTGGACTTTTCTTCAGTGTGCGATGTATAACAGGAAATGATATTCCCCAAGCTGAGATTCCTTCTGAGCTGGGAATGCGGAGTTTCTAAGCTCTCTGGGTGCTTTTACCAGCAAGCTTGTAAAATGAGTATACACTAATAAGACATTTTCCATTCGATATTATAAACCTGCTCCAGAGGTGCAACTGTTTTCTTGTTTCCCAGAAAGCTCTTTTTCCAATATTTGTTTAGAAAATGGACCCATATCTCCAACAATTAATTATTGCATACCTCAGTGGCATTGGAAAAATATTGGCATGTTTAAGTAATAGTAAGATACCTTGGTGAAGAACAGAGCATTATAGTGGAATGTGTGTAATGTAAGCAATGTGACTACGTTGTACAGATAAAATGTCACCTCAACTTATCTGCCATAGTAGGCACTTCAGAAGATGATATGAAGATAGATTAACATGGGAACTGCAAAACATTGCACTCTTCTAGTGTCTGCATAAGACGTTACCAGTTACTTGTAACTTCAACTCAGCGAGAGGCTCTACGGTAAATATGTTTTCTTGGAATATGTGATACTAGTTCTGTATCCTGGCTTACCATTTATCTCAGCAGGCTGCTGACTCAACTGTGTTTGAGGAACCTCACAGGGCCACTGTATTATTATTCTAA
>WWET01000926.1:451924-476525 GCA_011038615.1 Limnodynastes dumerilii
CAGGAATGTGAGGGGTTCCTTGTGGGTGGAGTTTATTCTACATTAGCTATTCTTTATAGTTATGATACATTTTTATAAAACCTACAACCATTGGACCGTATTCACAGTTCAGAATAAGTTAGGTGCTGCCAAACTCGCTCGACCTGCCCCAATACCCGTCTCCGTTTTTAGTATCCTGATGGCACTTAAGAGTGCCCTAGGGCTTACTTAAGTAACCGTACATATTAGGTGCGAACACGGTCCATTGTATATTCTGAAAGGCACACTTCGGTTTTTTATGCCAATATTGGTCTTTTTTTCTTTTTAGCTTGAAACCATTGGATGTGGAGTTTATGAAAGCACTGCATGGAAAAGTGAACATAGTGCCTGTCATTGCTAAAGCCGACACCTTGACCCTGAAGGAACGAGAGAGGCTGAAAAGGAGAGTGAGTCAAACGAGTCAAGAAATTTACAAGACCCATATTTACCTCTATTTGTTTCATTTATCCATATCCACCTTCACATGTATTACCTGAGAATTGAATATTTGGGGATAAGGATTCTTCAGGGAATTACCTTAGAGTTTTGGGATCTGGTGAACTCCCTTAAGCACAGCTTCCCCGACCTTTTTCTTTACAAATCTTAAAGGAAGCCATAAAATCATAATCACAATGCTGTGTGTGCCAGACACTAGGCTGCGTGTGATTTGTGCTTGGCAAACTCGCTCTGCGCACAAAACAAAGGCCGATTCTTTCTCCCTGCTCCATGGGAATTCAGAGCGTGGAAGCTGCCTGCTTATTATAATAACATATATCTGCTTTTGTCAAAGAATTAGGGCTTACACAGACTAAAAAAACAAGAATCATCTGCATGTGGTTATCATGGCTGATTAGCTGTGCAGACAGATCCAGAATTAGGAGCAACTGCTAAAAAAGGTGCTCATCTCAACTTGGACAAACCATTTTGCAATGTATTGGGAGCAAATTAATATACCTTTTTTGCATGCAGGAAAACTACTGTCTGATGTTAATTATTGCACACAAATACTACTAGAACTACTAAATGACATTTTACACGAGCTAAAGTCACCTCCCACCTCATTCTATTTTCACATTTTAAGTTTGCTTCCTCTACATTTCTACATGGTTTTACCAGGGCGTAAATTTGCTCCTTTTTTGCTGTTATTTCCATCTGTGGGCCAGATTTACTAAGCTACGGATTTGGAAAAGTGGAGATGTTGCCCATAGCAACCAATCAGATTCTAGCTGACAATCTCTAGTATACAATAGTTAAATGAGATCTAGAATCTGATTGGTTGCTATGGACAACTTCTCCACTTTTCCAAACCCGCAGCTTAGTAAATCTGGTCCCATGTGTTCAACTTTTACTATAGTGACATAGGAGCCAATGACGCCAAATGTGCTACTTGCCCTATCCTCTTATTTCTTCATGGCATGGAAAGTTTTAAAGTCATAAATCAAAACCATTTTATATTTGCTTTGCAGTTTCTTAAAACACTAAATTTAATATACACCTATGCTCAAGTTGTAAAACAAAGTCAGTTAGTGTTATGTTAGTTCCTCATTTTCTTGTAGTCTTTTATAACATGGAAACAATCTGGTATTGTTTTGTATAATGCTCTAGAAATCTGTATAAAGTAGCATGTCTGTTTTAGTACTAGACCCATTCTGCGTGAGTTGAGTGAATTGGTAATTTTTTAATCCTATTGCATTTGGAACTGTGAGCCAAACAGTTAAATATAGGGTATTTATACAGCGTCTCTGAGCCGGTTTAAATTGTTAAGCTTAACATTATAATCCTGCATTGCCGATTAACCAGCAGACGCTGATTTGACACCAGAGAGTTGAAAGTCCCTTTTCATACCAAAAGAGTAAGAACATTCAGAATCCAGTTATATCTTTGATGTGTAACTTTAACATAGCAGAAAGAGGGGGAGTTTATGAAGTAAGGACATCTAGCATCATTCTGTAACCAGAATACATTCAATGTACGTACTTTATCAAGCTGATGACTTTGTAACATTAAGTTGCTCTTTGTGGTGTGGAATTTGTTTTCACACATGTCCTCCTCCAGCTAGTCAAGTGTGTTTTTTAGCATCCCTAAATTGTGTCCTTACTTTTGTTGTGAGGACAGAACGTACACCCAGAGATTAGACATATTTATGTTGTACCGCTCTGTAGTTTTATTCACAACATAAATTAAACTATTCATTAGTGTCTAACCTGTATCTAATGCACTCATACTGTAACACCTTCTGTCTTATGAAATGACTGTAAAAGTTATTGAATTTTGAATTGCCCAAAACCTAGTATGATCTAAACATAAATGCACAAAATGGTGGTTGTTCAAATCAATGTATAAGTTAATATAGATCAGGTGCTTGAAAGTTTAGGTGAAATCTACACAGTCAAATAAAAAAAGGCACCCCAGTACTCTTGCCATTAACCAGTAACTAACCATGTCAATCTATCTTAAAATAAAACACAGAGAGATTTGATACATACATCTGCAGATACATGATAAGCCAGCAGCCACTTACAAGGCTTCTGTTATGGTGGTCCTACTTCTAATACTGTTGAAGTCCCTATAGTGGGACATATATCATGTATTTTAAATTGAGATCTTACTCACTGCAAGGGTTCCCCAAGTCTCCAGAATAGATGCTCTGAAACAGCAACCCCTGTCAGCTGCTATCCCAGACATGCTTCCAAACAAACACAGACAAGATGGTGGTTGCTTATATCGGTGTGTAAGTTAATCTAGAGCAGGTGCTTAAAAGGTGTGGTGATATCTCCACAGAAAAAGAGAGGCCCATATACAGACCACCAGGCGTATTGCATATACATCCAGTGTTCACCGAAATTTGATACTGCGCATGCGTATTAATTATTTACGTATCTTTTTGTTACGTACAGTCTTAAAGACCACATATACGCAATCTAGGTAATGAAAAGATACTTAGATTACGTAAATACTACGCATGCGCAGTATCAAATTTCAGTAAACACTGGATGTATATGCATTACGCCCAGTGGTCTGTATACAAGCCAAAGTGCCCCAGCACTCTTGCCATTAACCAGTAACTATGTCACGCTATCTTTAAAATAAAAAAATTGAAAGTCTTGGGGTTGTACAGTAACATAAAAACCTTCACAGATCAGTGACCTGCGCTAATCTGACAGACTGACAATCATGCTGGCTGCAAATTGTCTGTTTTGATGTTTTTTTTCTGTTTTGTTTTTCTTAATAAAGTAACAGCAAATACATCAATGTGTGTACATATGTAGCTGCAGATAATGTGGTCTAGCCAGCAGGAGATAAATGATATAGTTAGTAGACCAGCAGGACATCTTACAGACCCTGAGCTCTGGTCTCAGGGTCAAACTCTGATCATGCTAAGAATGCCAGAAGCACACAGCATGCTGATCAGCCTGGATTCCTTTAGCCGCCTGGAACTGCTACACTCTGTGGGCAGCTGGCACTCCCCAGCTAGAATAGGTAGGATTAAATGCTGGATTGAGCTACAGTTTATAATCCAAATAAAAATGGCCAGTGGCAGAAACATAACAAAACACTTACCATTGTTATTTACCATTTATTTCCTTCAAAGAATTTATTGCGTATCCCAGTGTCATAAAGACATAAAGGACCTGATTCAGAGATTAAAAATAAGAGAGGAAAGTTACTCTTGGGCATAACTATGTTGATTTCAGGGAGAGTCAAGTTCATTGTATACTTTGCATGCAGGGATATATCTTTGAATTGCTCACTGCACACAGATACTGACCAGCTTTACTGTCACACTGTTATTTACACTTGGGCTGGGAAACATCACCTCTCAACCCTATTACTGTTTGCAACAGATAAAATTTTCCTCCCCCCTGAAATCAACATGGTTTTGCCCAGGAGTAACTTTCCTCTCTTATTTTCAGTCTCCGAATCAGGTCCATAGACTCTAGACATACTGTACTATAAATCACCTCTCAACTCTAATACTGTTTGCAACAGATAAAATTCCCCCCCTGAAATCAACATGGTTTTGCCCAGGAGTAACTTTCCTCTCTTATTTTCAGTCTCCAAATCAGGTCCGTAGACTCTAGACATACTGTACTATAATTGGGGTGATCAGCTGATTGTCATGCACCAAAACCAGATAATAGGGGGCTATAGGCCTGATCCAGACCTACGCCCATGCGCTATGCGTACTAACACACAGCGTATCGGCATGCACTTCCCCCCGACACTCCCCCTGTGGCCGGTGTAATTACACACTGTTACGCTGTCTGAAGGCGACCCTAACTTCAGCCTGCGTAACAGTGTGTAATTATGCCGGCCAAACCCGCCCTCATTACCTTACCTCCCCCCGCCTTCCTACCCTAACTGTTGTGTAGTTACGGCGAGGAACGCCCCCTCAACCATAACTACGCAACAGTTAGGGACGCCCGATCCTGAGGAACGGTTTTCCCTAGTTACGCCGGGCAACATCTGCCCGGCATATGTGCAGATCAGCAAAACTGCCGATCTTTCGCATTCGCCCGCCGTAACTACGGAGGCAGGCGGAGGTATCGATCAGCCCCTATGTCTCCTGTACGATCGGACCGTTATGTTGGGAGCCAGGGATATTGTATAGTGCGTGACCAGCTGTAGTCTTATTGAGGCTCTAGATGTTATAATGTAGCTTACTTTTTTGCTAGCATTCAGGAGCAGTAATGAGCTTTTTAGTATATGATTTACATAACAGTGATATATCATGCAGCCTGGTAGTGTAGGAATAGCATTCAGGTTGTTCACCGTTTGGAATGTTACTACCTCCAACTTTTGTTTTTCAGAGACTAATTGATTGCAACACCTGGAGCTTACAAAAGAGAATCTGCTCAGAGATGAATTTAGATACACTTGCCATACACTGTCAGATAGTCCCATGCATGTAAATCATTTTTTGGGAGAGTGGAAATGAATTAACATTGATAATTAACTCCTGGACTAAGCATTTTTGAACACAGTTAGGTATTAAATATCCCATCCTTTGATGTGTGTTTTTAAATTCACTAAACCAAATACGCAAAAGAAAAATAATCATGAGACAAGTATCCCTACAAAGGAAAATAGCATCATTCCAGGAGACACATTTTTACTGGTCTTGTTATGAAACATTTCCGGCAAGTTTTTGATGTTTTCACAAGATAGAGAACTTTAAATGCTGATTTACAATCTGTATTATTATCTTTCTACATTTCTGGCGGGCACTCGTGGCAGAACTTCCCCTCACACTCTGAGAGCCTGGTAGAGCTTCTGTTCCCAAACCAAAACCTCCGCCTTTGAGAATGTTCCCTTTTGTGAGTTTTGAGATAGCTGGTGCCAGGGCAGGCATATGCCCTCTAGGGACAGGAAGATGATGTGACTAATACAAAGTCCAAAGGGCTTGCAATGACTGCCAGTCTCGTGACAATGACTGTAGCTTTCAGCTAAAATAATATATTCTCACCCGGTTTCCTGAGCTGGTTGTTCTGGAGCTAGTAACATCTTCTTTTTTTTCTTTATTATTGTAGGTCCTAGATGAGATTGCAGAACATGGAATTCGAATCTACCAGCTCCCGGATGCTGATTCAGATGAAGATGAGGAGTTTAAGGAGCAGACTCGAGTACTAAAGGTCAGCAGTTAGTAGATTTAAGCAATCCATAATACTGCATTACCTATTTACTTAAAAGAAAAACCAAATCCCCCCAAAAAAACGATTAACATCAGTATTCTACAAAGGAAAAAAACCTATGCAAGGTCAAAATAGGTATCTAGGTATTCACAATATTTATTGCATTATTTATTATGATTATTATTATTATTATTATTATTTATTTATTTATTTCAATTTCTTAATTTGTAAATGAACTTATGTCAAATAGCAGATTTATACACCACGGAAGGCAGCCTGTTGTCTACCAAGACTTGAGCCATCTCTAATTCAGCAGGTTCAGTCCTGTAGTGATGGGGGAGGATGGCTCCGTTGTACATCCAGCATTGATAGAGAATAAAACTCTGCACAATCCCTTGAGCGTTCTTTCTTTTCAAACGTTACTCTGCATTGAAAATGAAAAGGGTTTCAATTGCGGTCGCGCTGTATCACTGCAGCCAGACTGTCAGACCAAAGAGGATCCTACATCCTCTAAAAAAGTGGGTATAAAAGGGAAAAATCAGTCTGGCAATTAGGCGCTGTGATCTTAGACGTTGAGCCATGTTGATCATGCTTCTGACACCATATAGGAGTGTGGGTATAAGGAGGACGACACCCCAAGAGTGGATGAAACAGGTCTCTTCAGCATTTAACACATAACCCACTCATAACAGACTAACCGGAAATTACCCTCTTCCTGGACATCCTGTAACTATGTAACAGACATCCATTTGCATCCCTCAAAAAGGAAATACTATTGATATTTACAGTAAGGATGAGTAACATACCGGAAACATTACAGAATTTAATGAGTGGACCACTTTGAAAAAGAGGCTCCGCCCCTCGAAACGCGTCAGTCGGTAACGTCCAGGACACCCTCAGCACACGCTCCTACCGCCGGATCATCGCCATACTCCTACAGCCTGCCACTTTGACATCTTTGGACGCATCCCGGGTTCCTCCGTCCACAGCATCGGCTATTGGAGTCTGTTTTACATCTCTCCCTGCATGACGGGTATGGGCTGTTCTTAGCAGAGTGTCCTGTATTCCTTGACAGGATCTTTAGGATCCTTTAGGACTTTTTACCTGATTTTTTTGTGTGTATTGTTCTGGCTAACACTGTCATTTTATTAGCCAGGTTATATATATTTTTTATTCTAATAAATTTACTAATACTTTATTGTTTCTCTCTCTCACTTTTTACTATGCTATTTATGGAGAGACTCAGAACATCGAACAACACCATTTAAAGGTCCTCCACGCCGTAAGACTCTTCTCAAGGACTAGTGGTTGTCTTTTTAATTTGCTGCAAACATGTTTTACATTTCATTTTTTATATAGTAATATATTTAATTATTCCACAGCGCCTAATTGCCAGACTGATTTTTCCCTTTGTTACTCTGCATTGGCCACATGGCTAAAAATGTGAATTGGCCATTGCAGAAAGAGAGAGTGTGGGTCCCCGTATAGAACAGCCCTATTTCTATAGAGCTATTCGCTCCCAGCCAGTTCCGAACTGTCAATATCAATTGCTTATGCCTCCTCGATTGTTTATTCCTTATAGCAATCGATCCCTGGAGCACCAAACACGGTGCTACGAAAGCAGTTAGTTTCCTCCAACCCACTACCTAATTCTAAATCCCCCCCATGCTGCCTAACCCTAAGTCTTCCCCCTGTAGCCTAACCCTAAGTCCCTCCTGCTGCCTAACCCTAAGTCCCCAGCAACACTTCTGAAAGTGAATGAGTAATGGGAAAATAATTCTAACACTGCTGCCATTCTAAATAGGGATTGCCTATGCCGGAATGCAACTTTCAGCTATCCCTGCTTTGTAAGGCAGCCTTTCTTAGCGGGGACTCGCAACGAGAAAGAGAAAGACTTTAGTATTTGATATGCATCTGTTAATGTGTTTCATGTTACAGACTGAATTGTATACCAATGACTTTTACAAGATAATAAGATTATACTTTTCATTATTCCTTATTTTTATTTTATTTTTATATGGCAGTAATTTGTATAAACTCTGATTGTATCATGATCCGGCACTGTCTGTTCTATGATTTATTGACTAACCCCTAATGATTTTATTTGTTCAGTAAAGCTGGAGATCGGCATCTTTAATTATATCGGCATCTGGTAATTATAAAATCTATGCTAAATTGAAAATAAGGAGAAATGTTACTTTCAGGTGCAGTTAGTGCAATACTAGTTCTATATAGTAACAGTAGATTCATTTCCCACTTTCTTCTTTACAATAAAGTATACTGTGTGCTGTGTTAATCCGATGTTTTATTCTTTTGGATTAGGCAAGTATCCCTTTTGCTGTCATTGGATCAAATCAACTCATCGAGGTAAAAGGCAAAAAAATCCGTGGCCGTTTGTACCCATGGGGGGTTGTGGAAGTGGAAAACCCGGAACACAATGACTTCTTAAAGCTTCGTACCATGCTGGTGTAAGTGGCAGGTGCCAAACTGTAGCCTTTGGCCATTACAAGGTTTTTACTCGTTTATACTATCTAGCATGTTTACAGTATAAAATATTTTGCCATTGTAACTTGTCTTCCATGTGATTCTGCTGTACAGCGATTTATGTATACAGTACTACTTATCTATTAGCAATGCAGTGACAAGTATATATACAGTTTCACCATCATTACTGCTTGTACACTGTATATACTGTGCTACCTGTCAGCCTTCTGTACAACACATAGCATGTAACATGAATATGGGACTTAGGGATGAACTGTACATCATGCATGTAAATCCTATCTTTTTGCCAGAGAGGAGACCAGCAGTGTGAGGAAGGAGAGGGTATAGGCTTGATTGTATGAACTGTGCCCCTTCCTCATGTCTGAGTTTTCATTTGTTTCATCATTCATTCATTCAAATAACTTTATTGTGCATATTCTTTTTCACATGGTTACTCAAGTGCTCAGTGGGATGTTTTGTATTATCACTATCCTATGTATGGCAAACTTCTATAGTCAGTGGTGACCATTCTGATTACTCCTACAACATACTTGTGAAAGATAAGCAAGTAAAATAGTTTATTCTCGGGCACTACTTAGTGAGCTTCTTAAACTCTTCATAAATGTAAATATTTAACATATCATATGTATGTATTTCACGTCTGCACTAGAAGACTTTGCAGGCTATTAATGTGCTTGGCGATAGATACTAATGCTCTCTGACAGGAAACACGTGATTAGTAGAAGCAGAGATGTAGTAAACTTCACTTCAATTTAATCTGCTCGGATAACTTTTGTCCATCTGGCTGATTTTGCTTTCCCATTTTTCTTTTAAGAAAAACAAACTGTGTTTTGGTTATCTGGGCAAATGTAACGTTATAAATGAAGGGGTTTTTTTTTTTAAATTGTTCATTTCAGAAATCAATTGGCACAAAAATGGCATAGAATTAATGGTGAAACTTTCAAGGTGTTATAAAATGTAAATGTTTAAAATATTAAAAGTTCAAAACAATTCATCCAACTTGATTTATGTATGCTTAGAGATGAGATAGAAAGAGAGAACACATTTAACACGAGGGAAGCTTGACAGCTTTGTGTAACATAAACTACATGAAATTCTATAATGCTTGTGTGATCGTCAGTAATAAATTAATCATTTCACCACCCTGAGCTAGATTTGTCCTGTACTATTCATATAGAGGTGTTTACATGTGCATTGTACACTTGGAACCATGCATGTCTAAATATTGGATTCATGAAACTCCAGTGTTTTTGTTTTTCTTGCTATTTTCCCTTCCACAATGTTTTATTATGCACAATATCTGAATGATATTTATTAATTTGCAGAAACTCTCTAGCTATACTGACACCTGCAGGCTAATAGACGGTATTATTCAATACATCAGACGTTTTCATTTCTTCTTGAAAATAATATACTATTTGAAATTGGCATAGCTAAGTTTACACCTTTTTTTTTATTTCATTAAACCATTTTAAAGCTTTTGTCACTGCCAACCTAAAGCTGGGTACACACTACGGGCCAGATCCAGAGCTCCATTACATTTCAAGACGTGGCCTATTTACTATGCACTCCCCTAGGCTGTAGGTACTTTTTCCATGTTACGCTTGCCAAACTCTACCTTAACTCTTTAAAGCGTAACTACTGATGTACATATAGCTGCACGTACATAACTGCCTAAGCACGCCCAGACTGTGGAATTTAAATGCCTCACCCCGAAGTGTAATTACAGATGTCATTCGTAGTTACGCAGTTGATTCTAGGCTGGTACGTACGTTCAGAGTTACGTGGCGTAAGATCTGCTGTGCACATGCGCAGTACATATAAAATCGCGTTTTTACCACACCGGCTAGCGTCAGTATGTTAGCCTACTTGTTTCTGGATCTACCCCTACATCTTTTTCACATGATTATCATTCCAGTCAAATAATAAATATCGTGTCAATGTACATCACATCATTTGGATCTTCTAAACCTCCCTAATGTCAGAAGAACAGATGGTAAAAAATGTAATCACAGAGCCGCTGGTAGATTGTGTGCAGTGTGTTTGCATGAATCTTCATGCTCATCTTGTCTTTCATCTTTTATAACATTGTTTAAATATATTGCACAGTGTGAAATATATGTAGTGTGTACCAGATTTACATTTACTTGTAAACACAGGCTGTGAATGCTGTATATATTCAGTAACAATATTTTTTATGGCAAGCTATACTGTACAACTTATGTAGTAGAAGCATTCGTGTTCAAATGTAGTTACAGTATAAACTCATAATTTGAATGAATTACTTATACTGCTTTCACATCACCACTGGCAATAATCTGGGTGAATTGCTGGGGCCAAAATAAAAAGCCCCATTTAAAGTCCAGCTCTGACCCGGGAAATTCCCAGGTCAGAGCCTTTCACGCTGCAGGGTGGACCTGGGAAATTCTTGGTTCCGGGTCTGCCCTTACAGTGTAGGGGCAACGCGTGGCTCCCAGGGAGGGATTTGTTTACTGTTGCATAGCAACAGTAAACGGATCCCTCCAATCAGGTGTGTTAAGTGACCTTTTACATCATCACTTACCAGGGTTCGACATGGGAAAACCCCTTCTTATTTCCTGTGCCTGTGTCCTGGGTCATTAGACCCATGACTAGGACCCCGAAACCTTTTAGATCACCACCAAAAACCTGGGTTTCAGCTGAGACCTGGGTTTTTTGTGGTGATCTAATAGGGGTTTTAATATACAAGTCAGCAGATCTCAAGATGGTCTTCCATGAGTTTGATTTCCAACATATTTCAAGACAATTATATTGCAATCCCGTGGAATGCTTTTACCATCTGTTAATTGCTTTGAAACCCTGTTAGCCAAACGCCACAATTTGCTTGAATGGCAAACCTAAATCATAGTATCTGTGAGTAGTGTCTTCCCCATATGAGAAAAAATACTTCACTATAGCATCAGTTGATAAAGGGAAGAGGTGGTAGAGGATAATACAGTAGCATTTGGGTTTGTTATGGTTTTTTTTTGTTTTTATGTAAAGACAAAGTGGATGGGTCAAGTGGCTGTCACATTCTATTTTTCTGTGTTATTGTGGTCATGCAAACGTGAGGACAAATTAATTCCAAAATGTCTAACATCCGTACTCTGAGAGTCTTAATTGTCACTCCTCAGCGGGAAGCCTTTCTTTAATTATAAATGAGTCCGGCCATGCATGTTATTCATAGAGCACCTTTCTGTTTTGTAGCTCATATGTCATGGTTTGAACGCTGTGGTGTTTTTGTCTCCACAGGACCCACATGCAAGATCTTCAAGAGGTCACTCAGGATCTGCATTATGAAAACTTCCGCTCTGAGAGATTAAAACGTACTGGCAAGTAAGTGTAGCTTTATACTTTGATGTTTCATGTTCATTGTCAATGCTGCAAAATTTGTTGTATTGTTCAATCATCTTTTGTTTTCTGTAGACCAGTGGAAGAGGAAGTTCTGGACAAGGATATGATTCTGCAGCAGAAGGAGGCTGAGGTAAGTAATCTCTTGCTGTACCCTTAGTATTCCTTAGTAACTTACTGAAAATATGCAAAGCTCACTAAGGTCACAGAGAGAGCTGCTTGGTCACAGATGGCTCAAGCCATCCCAGGAAGAAAGTGATGGGTATGTCAGACCTATACAATACATTAGACTTCCTGGGGCCAATTCAGAGGTTATATGCCAGCTTACATAGCGTATCTCTGCGTGTTTTTCACTGCACATTCTCAGAGATGATGCGGACGCAACCGTTCTAGCTTAAGACTAGCTGCATCGGCTTTTATTTGGGAGGGAAAAGGGGGGAGGCTTCTACTCAATGTACAGTAATGGCCCGATCCAGAGGTGAACTGTGTGCAGCAAAACATTTGCACCAGAAACCGGTTATGTGTAAGTCCAGGGGGCTGACACTCCACAAACTATTTTACTATGTTAAAATTCAAAAGTTATACAATGGCAGCTGGAACATTGTGCAGGTGTAAAATATTCTATCGAATAATAAGAAAATGAATTTTTCCACAATTTTCTTTTTGCTTATTTTTTATATTATTTGAGTGCATATAGTCACGTAACTGCCTTGAGCTATTCTGGTTTGTGCCCGTACACTGCGTGCCTTATTTCCATAGACACCCAGAAGTATTGGATGCCTCTGATGAAGCATATGTGAAACGTATGTTAGGTTGGGGGGTATGCTGCGTTTTAATAGCCCTCCATCTTACTATAGATCTGATAAATGACTGAGCTTATAATACCTTATTTAAGATCACCGTTTAGTGGTGAGCCCTATCTGCCTTTACAAAGACTAGCGGTGCTGGGTGTGACAGCGCAGACATGTTGTGATGATATAATAGCATCTTATTCTGATCATTGGGTGACTCATGTTTGATCTGTCAGTCGCATTACGGCTGTACAGAGTGGGGGGCAATGTAATCAGTGTGTCTCCTTATGTAAACTTGGAGACTGTGTTGATACATAGATTTACATTTCAAGGGCAATTGTTAAGCCATATTGAATACATATTACCTAACATTCAGTATATCATAAGTCTGATTAAAATAGGAGTCCAGTCATGGACATATTTTAGTGTTCACTAATAATTTGTTGGACACTGCAGTGATTGATGCATACAGTGAACCCTGCAATACTGGTTGATACTATTTTCATTGATTAATATAAATATATGAATTACTACCATAGAAGATATATTTATTGGGCCACTAGGTGGAGTCATCTCAATTTAAGTTGGTGAAAATTAAATATCAAATAAATAATTTGTTGTAAATTAATTAGAAGCAGTAAATAAGTGGCTATCACTCTGTTTTTATTTTATTTCCAGTGCTCGCTCTTTTAGATTTGTTTATGGTTTGTTTTTTTTGGGGTTTTTTTTTAAGTCAGGTATTTTTTATTGAAGTTTTTAATAATTTTACAGAAAAAAAGAAATAAAAAAAAAACAAACAAAAGTGTCTAAACAGAGTTCAAGGAGTCATTGACATTCCAGAACAAAACCTTGTCAGCAATATTTTGTTATGAACAGTTGACAGATATTACTGTGCATTGCCTGATATAGTAGTGCTTTGTATAGAGAGCCATTTATTAAATGATCTCTTATATTCAATTGATTACTCAGGTATTAGTGACGAGAATACTGTCTCAGTTAGATCATTGACATGATTACCAGTAATTTGGTGAACATCAGCAGTTGGTGTAACAGATGTAGCAGATGCCACGTCGAGCTGGGGGACAAAAGGAGTAATTCCCGTATAGAAGATAGAGTCCATCCAGGGATCCCACACTTCATGGAATTTTTGTGGTGCATTTCTAACTTTGTACACAAACCTTTCATGCGCTAAAATTTCATTTACCAGGATTATCCAGTCTCTTATTTTAAGAGGGTCCGTGGCTAACCACTTCCGGGCTTTAATCACCTGAGCCAGTGAAAAAAAGGAGAATAGATATCTGTGTGTGGTTTTATCAATGGTGTACACCAATGGAATGCCAAATTGGCACGTTATAGGGCTTATAGGGAGAGATATCTCCAGTGTGTTAAGGGAAGATCAACAAACACTGACCCAAAATCGATACACTAGCGGACATTGCCACAGTAAGTGCCAAAAGGACCCTGGATGGAGCTCACACTATTTTCATTTAAACACCTACCCAGACAACACAATCATTGGGATGTTAGATACACTCTATGAATGATGTAAGAGTGGATCTGTTGAAATATTATGGAAGATGTAGCATATTTAGTTGATCCTAACACCTCATCCCATTCCTCTTCATCCATGGCACCGACCTCCTCCTCCATTTTGCTCTTAGCATAGACAATTCCCCTGATTTGGAGGCATGCAAAGCCGAGTGCAAGACAGATCGCCCCCTTAGAGGATAAGTCTCTCACCAGAGTCTTAACAGGTGAGGGAATGACAGATGGTGGTTGAGAATGAAATTGGGAGTGCAAAGCATGGCAGAGTTGTAGGTATCTATAAAAAGGGGTGTGGGGTATTTGGTACTCCTCTTGCAATTAGGCAAATGATTTGAGCCCCTCTCCCATATATATGCTACGCAGTGCCACAATTCCATGATCTCTCCACATTCCTCTTCCCTCCAGTAAGAGTAGCTGGTCAAATTGCTGATTGTCCCATAGTGCTGTGTCTGGGTCTAAACCTTCCCCTCCCAAATAATTGTAGGCCACCTTCCATATGCTACAAAGTGCCACAATTCCATGATCTCTCCACATTCCTCTTCCCTCCAGTGAGAGTAGCTGGTCAAATTGTTGGTTGTCTCATAGTGGTATGTCTGGGTCTAAACCTTCCCCTCCAAATAATTGTAGGCCACCTTCCAGACCCATCTAGCCTGCCTCAGAAGAGGAATCCCATTCCCTAACCTATTTCTCGCAATTAGATTTTGTATCGGGGACCAACCTATGCCACCCCACTTTTGAAGGAAGAAAGCTGTAGTAGGGTCGACCTCCTCCCCAACCCACCCGAGTAGCTGCGTTAGTTTGTGTTTTTTTTATATTTCCTTTGAGGCTATCATAAATTCATTATTTTAATGCATAACAATAAAGATTGACGTTTCTAAAGAGTACTAATACAAGTGAGACCCATGTTGAGAAATCTCTACACATCTCGATGCCTTCTATCTAGATGTACAAAAAATGTCTTTGTGACTAATGTAATATTTCTAGGTGCAGCACTTGAATATGCAAGTTGTGCCTGTTGATTAAAGAGTGCTCATTATTGCCAGGTCCCATTATTCTTGCTGATCTCTCTACTACTGTTCTAATTGTGCTGTGAAGCAGTTTTCCCACCAGAGGGAGCTGTTCTACCTCTTATTTTCCTGACAAAGGAGAACACAGTTCCACAGTTTAAAAAAATTGGGACAACAGACAGAAAGTTACATCTAAACAACAGCATGCTTATTACTAACTGGGTCTGCTCATATGTGAGACGCACCTATTCACACTTCAGCGGTTTCTTTAACATGTTACAGAAAGCACAGCTCTGTTATCAGGTGTCCGTCTCCTGCTTTCTCCATTTGCATAGTACAGTTTGAAAAGTACTGTAATAGGAAATATTGGTACTTACTGTGTACATTTGGACCTCTACTGTTCTCTACATATCTCTTTTGGAAGGAGCCACACATAGTAAGGATATAGTTGAAGTTGTGAATTATTTGTTGGTCTTTACTGAGTTTGTAGATGATAAATGAGAATGCTTTCTACTGTGTATTTATAGTTTACTGCATGCCCATCCCTATAGAAAATGTTGCAGACCTCTCCTAGATTCCTGAACTCATACCTTGAGGTATTGTAGTTTTGATGGCGTTAATGTCAGCAGATTTTTATTACTAACAGCCTCTAGCATAAATATACCATACTAATGCTTGATGTCACAGATATTTTTGCAGTGTCTTTTCCCTGGTTTATTCTAGACCTCCTTAGTCTGGAATCCCTGAATGTTGTTTTTGGCCAGGGGATTTGCCCCATCCTTCTCCCCATGTCATTGTCCAGGCTGAAAGTATTTTTAAACCAGCACAGCAGCAAACATCGTGGGAACATCCTGTGAGGCCTGGACTCCTCCTTATTTCTCAGATCCATCCCCTTTCCCTCATTTCCCTTTTGCACAGGAAAATATAAAGTTAGATCTTGCTGAGAGTGACACCAGTTGTTTGGCTTGCAGTACTATAGTTGCACAGTAGCTTAACTGTCTATCTATATTACCTGTAAAGAAACAACACAGTGTGGAAGAAGTAACTTTCTAATGTAAATCATTGAATTTAATGAGAACCACAATACAGAAGATAAAATAGACATAATCTGCAGCCAAAGAGGCTAATTTGCAGTAGAAGAATTGTGCACCCATTGCAAAGCAGCACTTTTTATATGGGACAAATTTGGGTTCTATTACTGGATTTACTATAAACAAGTATTAGAGGTGTAGGTATTTCATAAGACTGTGCATAACTACTGCTAGATTTAGTTCCATTGTAAAGTATATGCATTTGTGCCTGATGGCATAGTGTATATCTGTGTACCTTTGCACTGGGCATGCTGTTATGACAATTCAGACCCATGCACAACTCCCTGCTGCCACTGCCTGTCTTCCAAGGGCATCCAATCAGAGGGAAAGGGTGGTTATTGTTTAATAAGGTTTGTTACCACAAAGCCTAGTTAATAGCTAACATTTTCACCAGCCACAAGCCATGCCAGCATCCTAACTCCAGAAAGCTGCTAATGGCCTAGGCAAAGTAGCCAAGTACCACTGCAGATGTTTAAATGATGATGTGGAAACGCTGCATATGCATTAGAGCTGTGGGGTATTGAGGTATGCCTTATCAACAGTGGTTTTAAGCATCATTAAATTCTCTGGCCACTGTAAATTCCTAATAACAATAGTATTTTTTTTACCCTCTTTGACTATAAAAGTCAGCTAGTGTTTAAAAGGCAGGATTGCCACTCCTCTTAGTAATAAGAGCCTATGTTAGAAGTCAGTTAGAGACTTTGTATTACTGCTAAGGAAATGAACAGGGTTATGAAAGCATTACCCAGTAGTAGCACAGGAAAACATAGTAATCCACCTCCAGAGAGAAAGCTGCCTCAGACCTTTAGTTTCATTGAAACAAAAGAGAAAAAGGATTTTTAACTGACGTGGTATCTTCTTTTTTTTGTCTTTGTTTAAATTGAGGTTGTTGAGGATGACAGCCCTCATTCCTGTATTCCATAGTCATGTGAAACCCCTTTCACATCACCACCAAATACTTGACTTTTTGGCCAGGTCTCTGCAAAAACCCGGGTATTTGGTGGTGATGTGAAACGTCCCTTTTTCAGCTACTCGGGTCTAATGACCCTGGATTCAGAAGGGTTTTTCCCGGGTCGCACACGGGTAAGGTGGCAATGTGAAAATTCCAGGGTTTTTCAACTTGGGTCCTTCACAAAGACACCTGATTGGACAGATTTCTTTACTATTGCTATGGCAATAGTAAACAAATATGTAGCCGGGGAACCGTGCACAGGGAAAGGAGACAGGCTGAATTTTTTAGTACTTATAGGTCTCCTTTCTGGTCCGTCCGTCTGCCTGCAGTTCCACTATTTGCCACTATGAACTTAGTATATGTACGTCCCCTTTCTGGTCTAAATACATTAAAATTATTGGGTTTTTTTTATATTTAAACATTATTTATTAAATACATAAAAAAAATGAAATACATTAAAATTATTAATAAACATAAATATTTAGCACCATTTGAGAGCGACACAACAACTCATCCCGGTGCTAATGACCGGTCTACTGTGAAAAACGTTCCCACGCTGGCTAAGGATTTAAATATAACCCATTGAAAGTAGAACTTTCATTACCGCCGGGATGTCCTGCTCATTACATGAGTTGCATCGCTTTTAAATGTTTTTTAAAAGCTTACAAGATTGGATCCTAATGGTAAGTATTTATTTTTATTAATAATTTTAGTATTTGTAGCACTAGAAGCATCAACATGCCCTGTTGTGAAGCCACATTTAAATCCACAACAAGTTGGGAAATTCATGGGAGAGGTGAAACGGTCAGATCCAGGAATTTCCCGGGTTTTTGTGGACTTATAACTCGGCTTATTTTTGTTGACCCGGCATTTTGCCCAGGAAAAGCGCTGAAAGAAGAAAGGTAACTGATAATTTACTAGCACAGGATCATGGTAACGTGTTAATGTAGATTAAGCTTTGAGTAGATTGTCCCATTACTTTTGGTCCCTTCAAAAGTGTGAGGCACATATAGAAACCATTGTAATTCCTACACCGTTCACCCGATTTGGATGTAAATACCCTCAAATTAAAGCTGAAAGTCTGCAGTTAAAGCACATCTTGTTTGTTTCATTTCAAATCCATTGTGGTGCTGTATAGAGCCCAAAATATGAGAATTGTGTCGATGTCCCAATGTTTATGCACCTGACTGTACATTCTTTCTAGATATTCCAAATACACAGATAAAGCAAACAAACCTACCCATGTTGAGAGACCGTAAGTTACTCCAGCAAGCATGTGTTCTAAGCAGACAAACAAGAAAACAATTGGCAGTACCTGCTAAAGGAACCTTATTTACTAAAGGCATCGGCATGCTTTTGGCATAGTTATGTATTTCTATTAGTAATACGTCGTCGTTAGTCTACTACTGAGAGAATTTTGATTCTTGCTTACTTTTGCATCATGTGGAAATGTTTGTGAAAGGTTATTGCTACACTTTTACAAATGACCAGAGCTTTTTCAGTAGTCATCCCTCATAATCATTTACCTTGCTTCCAGATCAACCGATCAGATGTAGTCCCTTCACAATGAAAATCTTTGTTTTTATATTAGGCCAGCTTTGACTTTACCACTAATTTGGGGTTTACCAGTGACCAGAAGATTTACACATTGCTTAAAACGTCTAATCCCAATACTCCCACAACTTTCACTACTTGTAAAGAAGTTTCTATGTGTGATAGGAACTACATATCTTTTTATTAATAGGAAATCAGTATTGTAGTTATTGACATTAAGCAGAGGGTGAAGTAGACTCGACCACATACCAACGGTCTGAAAGGGTGGATGGCCTCAGCTTCTATGGCCCCCTGTTCCACACCCTGCTGGCAAAAGACAGCCCTTAGCTGTCACCTGCTGCCAATGTCTTTATAAACAGCACTTATAGACTGAGCGATGTCTAAATCTGCCAGCCTCTGACAACTATAAAGATGGGCCTTATAGCAACGACAACCCTTGCACGCAGGGTGGTTACACCACTGTTTTTAAGGTCTTTCTCTAAAATAACATTGGAAATTGTTTGTAATTTCTTCCCCTTACTTGTGATTTCTGCATAAACGTTCTCCCCTGTTGGCCTCTGTCCACTACAAGCAGAACACCAACGGGGGGAGATGTGGGCACGTTTCCTGTCTGTACCCAGCTTATGGAAATTGACTTAGTAACTAGGACAAGGTAAAGTGTCAGCCAGACTTGCATAAAAATATGTTTTTGAAATGAATAAAAATAAAATGCCGTGTTTTCTGCATTTCTTAATAAAACTGAGCTTTTTAAGTTTTTAGTAAATGAAGGGCTGCATTATTGGCTGCTAGAGGGCTAGAGAAGGAAGGCTGCAAGTGTTCAAAGCCCCGGTGATGTTCTGCTCCTTCTGCATATGACGTGCTCTAAAGAGCTGAGAATCACCTGTAGACTGAAAGGGCCAAGTGCCCAGCTTTCCACCAGCAGCCAATCAGTGAGGTAAGATAAGGATTTAACCCTTAACTTACCTCAGTGTCTGGCTGCTAAATGAAAGCTACACGCTTACCTCAACAGAGCCGCAGCAATCCATAGTGCCAGTAATAATAATACCATATTATCTAGAATACAGCGTGGAATTAAGGTTTGTGGGGATACTAGGCAACTAAACTGTGAGGGCCCCTGCTGCACAATAACAATAACAAACAGTATAAATATATATTAATACAAGTGAAAATGAGCAGCGATTTAGATTTAAGTATACATAGCACAACACAATGTACTCCACACAGTGGGGTAGATCCAGACCTAAGTGCTTGCTACGTTTCATCGCGTAGCGTATTTTCTATGACCTCCCCTCGCTCGTATGTACTTTGGCCGTGTTACGCTTGCCAAACCCTAACTTAACTTAAGCGTAAATGCTACACGTACGTAAAGTGCCTAAGCACGCCCATACTGTACGATTTAAATGCCTCTCCCCGCCTCCAAAGCGGAATTACGGTTGTCGTATTGGATGTCACGCCCCTTTGCTCGTAGTTACGCTGTTAATACGTGGCTGGTACGTATGATCAGAGTTACGTGGACATGCACATACGCAGTAAATACTAATGGACGTTTTTACGTCAGCGGCTAGCATAACATCGCTCGCGTACGTAGTTTAGGATCTGGCCCAGTGTCTATAGTACTCCACCACTTGCAGTAGCTCCAGTATCCCAGAATCCAACCTCAGCTCATCTCTTCATTTGTTCATGTTGGACCGGAACATAGTGCCAATACACAAGCTTGCAAGTGTGGCTGCCAGTCCTTCATCGGCCCGGACAGATGGCCAGTCTGGCCCTGCCTGAAGGTTTAAAGTTTGTGGTCGCGATGGGGTATCTCCAGCCCTGCTAGAATATTATACAATGAACCATAACATCCTCGTTCAAGAGACTATTTACAATACATACCAGCAGCTACGGCTTTGTGAGCACAACAGTGCTTCTGTGGGCAACCAGGCTCTAGAAGTAGCATTTGGATCAAATAAATCTGTTACTATATGATACAAAAAGTGCCATCCTAATAGAACCAGTGCATCGGTCAGATCATTTATACAACCGACTGATCGGATTATTTGGAAGCATTTCTGGACAGTTTTCTTGGTGTCATCTGATTACCTGATTAGTCTGATAATTGTGTAGTGAGTGCGCTGCTAAGTCTTCACATTCAAGCACTAGGATACTGCTGGTTTATGCTATAGAGCATCCCCTCAGACTAAATGACCATTATGTAGTTTAGGATTTCATCCAGCCCTCAATGTGTTTTATTTTCCTCCCAAGTACAGGAAACATTCCAGACATTGAAAGTCCAGCAGATGCGATAACTAAGACAGTATAGCTTTATGTAATAGAAGTATACTTGTGAGTATGTCTGCTGTGAGCTGTATAAAATGTAAATAGGGGATAAGGACGGAGAGTGGGCTGGTACTGGTTGATTACTTTTCATTTGATGTTCTGTGTTAGTGTACCTATGAAGACATTGATAGTTTGACCCTGTAGTAGGTGGACCAGTTTAGTCATGGCTTTCATTTAAGTGCTGCTATTCTGCCTAGCCAGATGTACAAGTCCAGTTAAATGGTTAATGTTCACTTTTGAAATGCACAGGTAAATCCATCTGCTATATTATCCTACATAACATTTGCCTTTTAAAATCTGAACTTTATATACCTAGAGAATTAGCTTTTATCACCTCACTAGCACTGCTGAAAAGGGGGTAATCAATATACTCCTTGTCAGTCTTCTCTTTTTAGCAGAGTTCTCTCTCCTTTACTGACCTGATCCCATTTTTTTTCTAACTCTCTTTTAGCTTCGGAGGATGCAAGAAATGATTGTACAAATGCAAGCCCAGATGAGAATGAAGCCCCCTGGGGATGAGTGAGGCTGCTGTTAAGGTAAGGCACACCTGATGCTCATCCTGCAGTATAATGAATACAGCACTGAGTTGTCATATTGGCTTGTCCTGGGGAATTGTCACCATTTCATGTTTGTAACACTCTCTAAATCAGGAATTATTTTCCTCAGCATTCTACTTCCAGACCAGATGTGATTTTCCAGTTGAGATGTCTTTCTTTTTCTTTTTGCCATAATAATAATAATAATAATAATAAGAGTCGTGAGCATACAAGAGTTCGTTTTTTTTTTGTTTTTTTTAAATTCAAAAGATTTTTATTGAGTTTTGTTTAGTCAGCTGCTTATCCAATCTCACAACATACTTGATGCATTCCGAATCCCACCAACATACCCAACAGCCTTGAGCAATATCACAATACATCATGTAATAACATGAAGAAGAACAGAATTAAATTAACACCCTGGAGTGGTGAGCGACCCAAGAAAACCTCCGTCCCGAATGTATATAAGGCTACGTCTTTCCCCCCTCTCGAATTACTCTGTGGCGTCAGCAGATACCATCCCATAATATTCAGATTCAACCCAGGTATCCTAGAATTTATTACATTGTTGCGGGCATCCTTTATTAGTAAACATACATTTTTCATGTGCCAAGGAAGAATTTACCAGACAAATCCATTCCCCGACCAGTGGCGGCGCAGCTGCACACCATGTTCTGGCAATGCACACCTTGGCCCACATACACAAGCGTTTAACATATATTTGTCTGCAGGGACTAAAAGCATCTTCCAATCCAAGCCCGAATAAACACCATTTGTGCATCATTTCCAGAAAGGGTACACCAGTTTTTCTTATACAGCGTATTACAGACCTCCAGAATCTCTGCACATGCCCACACGACCATACCAGATGCATGAAATTAGCGTCACCCTCCCCACATTTTGGACATATGTCAGATCTTGAATCACTTATTCTAGCCAATCTAGCAGGGGTGAGATATGCTCGATGAAGAATGAAGAGTTGAATCTGCTGGAACTTAATACTAGAGTTCGTTTTAGTGAAAGTCCTTGTTGGGATCTTTTCTTCTTTCATTGTTTGAATCATATTCTCTTCAGTGACCTCATGCCTGTAGCAGACATTCCATGACAAAAATAGCTCCCCCTCCTCCCCAATTCTGGTTTGTTACTCTTGAGTACATGTCTCTCTTCACCCCCTGTAATTACAGTCTGAGCAACTGGCGCAAACATCAGATTAGGGCATCTTATCTTATTGTGCAAGATAGCCTATCACATGCTTCTCAACTAGTCTTCTTACATCTGTAGTTATTTCTTTTGTTCTGGTAATTATGGATTCTCCTTTTGCTGTCATCAGAATTGTGAAACCTGACTGGTCTTTTTATCCACCTTTTCTGGATTAACCTGTAGCATTCCCTCTCATAGACAAGTGACCTTGTAGTAAGTTTACCCTCACTGTTACCAATAGGAGCATCTATCCTTAACACAGACACACACATAAATATCACAATTTGTTTGATATTTACTGTTTTTTCTACTCCCAGTTCAATCAGAAAGTCATAGGGAGTGTGTGACGGAATGAGCATCTCTGCTGTCATTATACTTTTAGGACTTGATCAAACAATAAGAAAGCTAGAAAGTGACAGCAGATAAGAGACTTGGCTTATTCAGTCTGTCATTTTTTTGGAGACCATGCAGGAATGTATTTTACGGTCATTTTAATATTTAGGATCTCCTTTTGTTATCTCAAGTATGTTTATATGGGTCTGTTGTGTTAGCCTCTACCACCTGAAATGGGAGGCTCTCTCACGTATGATCTCTTCCTGGATAAAAAATTGCATCCCTTCTATACCCGATTTATTCTGAAGTTCCATATGTTTTATTTTAATGCTTTAGAAATCTTCTGAATACTGTTATCTCTAGAATTGTACACAAATTACCTGAAACTAATTAAACTAATTTATAATCCCTTCAAAGTCCTTGAAGCCACTTTACCATCCCGAATTAGGATTCTATACCAATGCAATCCCCTTTTATTGGCAGAGCACTGTAATACATGATTGAGCAGGCAAGCGTCTGTCTCCACCTCCACTGACCTGTGATGTTCTGAGGTTTCTATTATTTGCTTCTTGCACATATGGCAGACATCTGTCCCAACTCCAGTAGCAACCATAGAGCAAGCATTTCAACTTGACAGAAATGAATCTATTGATCACAACCTCTCAGAAATGTTACCAACATATTAATAATCTTCTCAGAGGTTCTCATCTCACCTGACGATGGTCGGTACATCCTGGGATACAACTAATTATATCTTAAACTTACACTTTATGGGGCTGATTCAGAGATGCGATTGCTGCCGTGGAAATCGTATCTCTGAATCAGGCCCTATATCTTCTCTTTTTGTTCTCTCATACTCAAAGTGCCTTGGTAATACAGGACATCTGCTCACTTTAGGAGTGCTTAGAGTCTGACTTACACACAGTGCAGTCTGCAACATAAGCCAATGAGTTCCATTGCTTAAATTAAAGGGCATGTCTGCCCGCTACAGGCCAGATGCAGAGGTGAGTATATGCCAGCTGATGTGACATATCTCTGCATGATTTTTCAATGCACATGATCACAACTGAAGCGCACGCAGCTGCAACGCATTCATACCCTGACGCAACTCGGACTGCAGTGACTTGCTTTCTGAAAAGCGTGTCGTGGGACAGAAAAGGAGGGGCCACGTATTCAGTGTACGCAATTACATGCCCAAGAAAGTGCATCTGATCAGATCTGGACACAGACGGCCCTGTTAACATCTAAAATTTGCACCAGATGCAGGGCATAAAGAATTTCAAGGGGCTGATACTCCACCATATGTTTTTGACCTGTGTATTAGAATTTCACACTTCAAACACAATACTAAATGTTTGAAATCGCTACTGGAGTATAGTGCTGTTGTAAATATGTAATATATACAGTAATAAAATAAGATTTATTTTTTTATTTTGTTGTAGTGTGTTCACATTGCTAATGAAGTGGTCGTACTATTCATAACATTTATTTCCATTATACAATTCAATGGTTGAAGTGGGGGGTATGGTCTATGGCCTATGCTACTACCTAAGTTATAACAGCAATACCCCACACCACCTATTATAGCAGAACTCCATTATAACATACAATATTACACACCTACCGTCACACCATTCTCCCTGTATTACATATTATACCCAATAGTCAACTATCTGTCCCCACAAAATATATCACCCTGCAGTCACATTTCTCTCACCACATAGTATATCACACCACCAAGTCAC
>WWET01000926.1:476557-493777 GCA_011038615.1 Limnodynastes dumerilii
CCACATTACATATTATATCCAACAATCACATCACTCTACATAATATATTACACATCCACATTACATATTATACCCTCAGTGATATCATTCTCCCAGCATTACATATTTTACCCCTGTCACACTGCCCCCACATTACATATAATACAAACAAGACACACTGCACACAGACTATTTCTTAGTGATGGTTCTGTTTATCCCCATAATACGGTTTCTATTCCCAATTTGCCCCATATATAAGCTATAATATGGAGCTACGAGAAGTCATGTTGTTAACAGGGCCATAGGCCACCATAACAGTTCCATATAGCCCCCTAACACACCTTGCTTCTCTTTTTCATTTCATGCCATTTCATACCCCAAACCCCTTCCCACCCCATATATGTGCAGTCTTTTAACTTAATTGTTTGTGCTGTCACTTTGTCATACAGGCTGCAGGTGGCAGAAGCATATAAAAAAGCATATCTTCATAAATCATGAGTCCAGAGGGGACAGGAAAAAGTGCCAATATACCATACTGGTTTAACTACCCTGCACTTGCACAGCTAATATGGTTATATAGCTGCATTGCGTTGTATCTGCATGCTATGACCTGCATGTACCTCTGGAACGGATACACAATGGCCAGAATTGCTGCCCGCATGTATGCCATAATTTACATAAATATAGTAACGGGGTAGAAAATGACTTTGACTTTGGTAGTGTAAAAATGGCTAATGTAATCTAGATTTTGGGAATTGTGTTGAATAGAAATATTTAGCAGGTTTGCACTCGGCTTTCTGCTACACCACAAGTCTCTGTGTTCTCTCAGACAATGTACACCTGTTCTAGCAGATGTAATGTAAACCGGAAATGCAATGGGAATTTGGTAGATTTTCACATGATGATTATTATTAATAACGTTTATTGATAAGGCGCCACACGGTATCCGCAGCGCCGTACAGAGGCAATAGCAAAGACAATAGTTACATATACAATAATTAACAGAGGGTATAAAAACACGAATAAGGAACACATTACATGTATAAAGCATACATTCCATACAGGAAAAATAGTGGAACAATATGTGAGGAAAATATAGATGCTGGATATGTGTGAGGAGCAGATGAATAAGGAGAGAGAGAGACAGTAGAGAGAAAAAGATGGGAAGTCAGTCACATTGAATAATGTGTTAGGTTAAACTACAATGCACTGTTATCATGCCTTATCAGTGCCATTGACCATACTTTTCCACTTTATCAAATGTATACACTATGGTGTCTTAGATGTACAGAGGTTGTATAAACCAGTAATTGCCTCTAAAACATACAGTATGCAGCTAGTGAGCAGCAATGAGGCAATGTCATTTACTAAACGTGTGTAGGTCAATGCTGCAAATGGCCCTCTTTCTCCCAGCCAGTTTTCAGAGAAGAAGCATTCGATCCATGGAAGAAAGAAGATGCTGCTGTGATTGGGGAGTATGACTGTAACCCCAACCCATACCCTAACCTTTCCATTCCATTATCCTGACCCTATCCCTCTCCTCCCCGCAGCCTAACCCTAAGACTCCCTTATCCGCAGCCTAATCCTAAAATTGCTCATAGAGTCCAAAGTTTCCGAAGAATAAAAGTATGCTGATTGGCATAGCAATTAGTCATTTCTTTAAAATAAATAAATGGCTGCTTGTATTCAATAACAAAACTTTCATTCTGCAGACTGCCACCGGTACTACACTGTCTACAGTCTAACAGAGTGAAACCAGTACTATGATTCCAGGTTTCCCATACAAACATGCTAGATTATGCTTTATGTTAGCATATTTATTACAGCACCTAACTGGTCTTTTTACACTCTATTCCTCAAGGAACAAAGGTTTTTTTAAGCAATTTTCCTATACAGGGAGTTAAGAGTGAGAGAATAAGGTGGTAAGCAGAAGTTGTATTACATTATGGGAGGGACCTACTTCTACTCTAATTGTGCACATTAGATAACCTCAAAAGTTCCAGATCCTTCCTCATTTTATCACTGGTCTCTTTGACATGATTCATTTGCAAACCAAATGTTTAAACCAAATATTTTACATTATGTGCTACTTATTTATGTATCTGTTCAAGGTCAACAGCAGTAAAATTAGTGTAGAAGAAAAGGTTGATGCACAGTATTAGACTGCACATGAAGTTAATTTGTTTGTTTGGTGAGAACAACCATCATATTAGATATAGGAACAAGTGTAGAAGGAGCTTCATTGTGTGTGTGTGTGTGTGTGTGTGTGTGTGTGTGTGTGTGTGTGTGTGTGTGTGTGTGTGTGTATAGAGAGAGAGAGAGAGAGAGAGATTTATAATTCTATAGATAGATTTAGATACATATATATTTATTAATTTTAGCTTTGCATATTAATTGGTGTCAGTTTAATTAGAGCTGTATTACTTCCATGCCCTTCAGATCCTTGAGGTATTTCATAATCCTGCTCTGGATTGAAAATGCGGCAGTTTTGTCTGTTAACCATCACTAAGCAGTTCCTGGTGCCTTATATTTAGTTAATGAAAGGAAGTTATAAATAGGCTGGATGTTAAAGTAGAACCTTGGCTCGGATATAAGGACTCACAAGTCCCTGATTGTCCTCTAACAGCGTTCATTTCGCACCGGTTTTGTTTTTTTTCCACAGTGAAGAAATCTCTTCCTGCAGCTGAATATAAACTCTTGTATGTCCTCTAAGTACAGGAAAAGGACAGCTGTCTGTATATTCACTGCGCTGGCAGAAAACTTCAGTTGCTGGCCTTAAACACTCACACTTGGAGGCACTGATAGAGTTTTAATTCTGAAGGCCAATGAATTTTAACATGTTATGTTATTTATGGAATAGATGCTTTCATGGGATCCTTGAAAGAGAAAGTCAGCGCATGTGTTTTTGGAAAACACTTTATAATTTTAATGACAGCTTAAATTATATATATATAATTGACTTTGATTGCAGCTGAGAAAATATAACTGCACACATTGAAAGACATTTCAGTAACTTGTTGATGTAACTAAGGCTTGGGTACAGACTGGGGATTTTTTGAAAGAGAATCTTTCCAGTCACACAAGCAAAAGACCATTTCACCAGATATCTCACCAGTGTGTACTGTCCAGAGATGCTTGAAACCGTTTGTGATATTTTGATTTGATCTTTTGGAGCTCTAATATGCCAAGTCAATGGAAAGATATCTTTAGATTTTTGAAAGTGTGCAATGTGTCTGTTAGGAGATCTTGGCACAGCACACACTGGTAAAATATCTGATGAAACGGTAATTTTATTGGGCGATTAGAAAGATTATCTGCTGAAAAATCCCAGTGCGTTCCCTGCTTAATAGATGTGTCTGATGCATGGCAGGGTAGCAGTGCCTATTATGGTCTGTAATGTCCACAGGTCCTCAATTCTGCCCCTCTGAAGGGACTAGTGTTTACTGTGTTTAGAAAGACTGTAGTGGAAGAATTGAATAAAGTATTACAGTATGTATGCTGTCTCCATTAGTTTTGTGCCAGTGTACCATAAATCTTGTTCCATATAGAGATAAATAATTTATGCCCTAAACATAGGAATTAGAAACCTAGAGGAGTGCAACACTGGTTTCTACCTATAACATGTATTACCAGAACTATAATTAGATCACCATATAATCCATAACACCCTGTTGACCAGGCCATTCTTGCAAGTGTTTGGGTTTTTTAATCCGTATTTGTATATGAGGTACACAACATCAAGTACGTAGTTAGCACCCTCTTGTTTCCTTTCAATATAGGAACCCACCATTCATTAAACACAATGTAATTGCCATAGGTGCAGTAATGTCATCAATATCACATAGAAAGTACATTTAAAAGGGCTACTAAATGTCAGTAACTTTTTATATTTAATATTTAGGTTCATTGCTAAGTATACCAGAGAACAATAGCTTGATCTGAGCTTTGTAACAAATGTCCACATTAACATGTATAAATAGATGGTATTAGCGTCTGTTTATGAATTACAGACAGTATATTTGCTGTATATGGGAAAATAAAATCAATATTTGACCCATATATATTATATTTCTATGTTTGTGGATGTTATTGGCTGTTAAACGTCTCTTCGGTGCACACGATCTCACTGTTTCCTCTGCATGTGTATTGTAAAACAAACATTCCTGAAGCAGAGTTTTGTAGTGACGGATGATGAACCTTGTGCGTTACACCTCTCTATGTTATATGTGTCTTGATACACTGGGACAGTAATGCAGCGGAAGAGAACACTTGCCAAACTCTATTTATTTCAATGGAATTTATCTTAATACTGGAAACATTATCATACATATATTATCTAAATGAATCTGAGTGCAATGCGACACATGTACAATATGCATACTTATTGGTTTGATTCCTCAGCCATCCTTGTAATGAGTACATGCAGTTTACCTCCGCAATTGCTATAAAAGGGACAGTGAGTTGTGTGTGAATATCTGCATTGCCCCTTACAACTGCATATCATTGAACCCTTTTGTGTATAAACAATTGGTGAAGTGTGTGTGTGTGTGTGTGTGTTGTGTGTGTGTGTGTATTCTAAAAGCTCAGCAGTTAGCCAAAATACAGAGGACCTGTTTTCTGGAAACAATGTGCACACAGTATTGTGCTAGCATTTGTATACTTTGTTTCTATGTACACGGAGTTAAGCTACAATTTTGACTGTAGTAGTTTGGAAGTGTGGATATAAGACTTCTCATCTGGCTACTAAAGGGATTACAAAGATTTTCAAAGTTATGTACATTCCAAGAGCCTTGTTGTACTTAGAGCATGTGTACACTCATAACCTCAAACCACAGTCCTAACTGTGTACCTAGCTGCGAATAATAAAGCAGACTGAAGTCTAGTGAGGAGTTTTTATTAGAACCATAGACACAACAAGTGTGTCTATCTGCCCTTTTACCATGGCTGGAGATGTTAACCCTGGAAAGCCCTAAAGACATCTGTGTATGTTACAGAAGGTAAATTAGTCTGGTCAGAGCACACAGCTGCACTGGATGAGTCAGGGATCTCTGTTCTATATCCTGCCTAATGTCTCTAATAAACATATTAAGGAAGGGAGTGGGATATGGGGTTTATAATGGAAGACTCCTTGCAAACCCGTGGGCTGATATTTTCTCTTAAAAGCCTAATCTGATTTTATCTGATCCTTTTACAACTACCTGTCCCAACTAAGTAGTCAAATATATGTTCTTACTGCTAAGGGAACAGTAAAGGTTCCAAAATTTGCTAGAACTTATTTTCTTGGAGAACATCACAATGGTTAAGTATTTCACAGCCTTTAAAATACACGTGGTATTCAGCAAGCAGTCTGAGACATGGTTTATACCCTATTAAAATGACTAATCTGCCTTTATTTTATTACACAGGTCGCTGGAGCAGTGACAATTCTCCTGCCTCGTGGAAAGTTGAACATTGGGCTCTATATGCAATGCACCAGCCCCAATCCTTACTCTTTTCTGCCCCATTTTGCATCTTTACTACTGTGTAACCATGTAACTTGTTTGTGTATTTTTTATATGATTTGATATTAACGTCCAGCATATAATGACATGGCACAAGTGCATAGATCTGGGCGTGTGACTAGAGATTTTACTTTAAGCCATTTGTTAGAATCAGGGACTTGCAAATCTGGTTGTAAGCGATGTGTATTTGCTCTGCCCTCGTATACTTATTCTAGGTATGAAATTGTCATGTACTTTGCACTCTTTCTTATATGTTTACCTTTTATTACCTTTTGTATAAGACACGTACAATGCTGTTTATGACACTGAGGGTCCAAACAATTGATTTTTTAGACAGCCTTTGGAAATGAAGTTATACCAGCAATCTGTGTAGTAAGGTACGATACCAGTTTAAATAATTTATTATCTGCCAATCAGAACCAAAGGCTCAAACAATAATGGTACCTACCCTCTCTCAAAGTGCCTTCAGACAGCTAACATCAATTTTCTGATTGTAATTCCCCACAAGGCAGGTTGCACGCTATTAACAAGTTATTGCTATTAAACCAACTTGTGCCTTTATTATATCACACTGTTCCAGTTTAACACCATTAAACAATAAAGGTCTTGCAGTTTTTTAACCCCCACCCCCTTTGTTCAGCTGTAGTTACAGTAATCACTAAAGATTATCTATGAACAGGAAGCTTTTTGCTGCAGGCATGAAGACAATGCTAGGAGTAAAATGTGTACTGTTGTGAGAAGTATCCTGACAAACCTATCTCATGCAGTTTTTACCGTTAATAAGGAATTTTAAAAGCAAACTATAAAATGTGTTAACAAAATAAAGATCGGACATGCCACTTAATGAATATGATCAACACTTGGTTGTTGTAGTTAAAATGTACATGCATCCATTGGACATGGGGAATGGGAAAACAATAACCATTAAATAGAAAGTTACTATTAACTGGGATTAAAATAGTTGCAATTATGCAATCTTTGTACAAGATTTATTTTACTGATACTGTGATGTTATTGTGCATGTATATCTCTACACACTGCTTTAATTAAAGAGGATGACCTGTTAATATGATATTCTTACAGATAACTTAATTGGTAGGTGTCTCAATTCTTCCTATTGGCAAGCATGCCAGAGTATTCACAACTTGCAGGGGTTAAACATGACTTGCTCTGACTTGTTTATAATAAGTTATGTAGTGCACATTCCTCTTAGTTTCATTTTTTTCTCAAGCAGGTGCAAAACGATGTTGCATGACCTCTCTGCTTTATTATTTTAAACCTTGACAAGTAATATCTAATAAACTGTACAGATGATCCTATCGCTGCATAGTACTTTTTTTGTTGTTGCTGATTTCTGAGTGTAAAAGAATGTGGACGGAGAAATACACATATTTCTATACCCAATCAAATTTTTCCACTCCTTCCACATGTTCAGAATTCATCAAAGTAGATTTTTCTTTATAGCTACAGGCAAAGGGGCTTCTTGAGTTAGGAGCAAATCTGCACCTGGACAAGATCATTTGTAATGTGAGGGGTTCAAATTATTTATATATCTTTACATGACCGGAAAATATTGTTGTTTCTTTTTGCTATAATCCCACAAAAGTTTAATAGATGTATTTTTACACTGAGAATTCTCTCAATTCTTCAGTGTCTATACGTTTTTCATTTTCCTTCCTTTGCAGTGCAAGATCGTTTTGCCTGGCTTTTGCTCCTAATTCTGAGTTAGCCCCTTACTATTGGTTGCTGGTCCAATGAGCTAAATTTTCCCTTTCATAGAAAGGGAAGGTTAGGGTTATACTCTGGGACATGGAGGGTTAAGGCTAGGCTGATAGAAGGGGAAAGAGAGGATAAGGGTCTTGTATGGAGCAGGTGAACCATACCACTTAATGTACATGATGTGGGACTGGCCGGTTACCTAGATAGGAAATGTCTTCTCAAAAGACTAATATACAAGTTAGTCCCTGTGAACAGGTCACAAACCGGGTGGCCTCCAGGAGATTAAGAAATCCTTGTCCCGCCGACCCTCCCCTTGTTTGTGTCATTTCCTCCCCCCTGCCCAATTTACGGTATATGACTATTGTTATTGTTTTCATAATTGCTGTAATGTGAAATCTGCATTCATGGCATACTATTCATACAGGTCATGGCCATGTGTGGACGCTAAGAAACCTATTTTGTATTAGGCGCAGCACAGTTCTGTGTAACAACCTACAGGTTCAGTAAACATGAGCTAAAATAAAAGTGCATAACTTTAAAGCTGCTTATTTTGTGGCTTAACAAGTAACAGAGTTGGATGCAGGCTGTTTCCCCATTATACTAGTATGTGTTAATTATAAACCACTACAGGAATATGTTGAATTACCTTTAGTAATAAATTTAGAATTTGATGATCTGGAACTGCATACATTTATTGTGACCTTCACTCTGCAACAATAAGACAGACATCCACAGAAAAACCCACATTGTTTTTGTTTGCAAATATTGGTGCCTGATACTGCTTATATACAGCCATATTCTAATTATTACAATCCTGTTTCTATATCATTTCCATCCGAGCTTCCAGCCACTACCAGCACCTCTTGGATGAAAATGTTGCATTGTTTAGTATGTATAAATAACATTCTAAATATATAATCTCACAGGTCCAGTTTACCAGCAGGGGTATATGTGGAAAATAATTTAGGGCTGGATCCAGATTTAAGAATGAACTTAAAATTAAGGACCGGATCCAGATTTAATAACGGCAGGGCATTTACGCACGCAAGGTGCGTAAGGGACCTGCCTTCACTGGAGGACGCATGCGCCCTCCAGATGTTACGCTAGGGTTACTATAGTAACCCTAACGTAGAAACAATCAGACAGAACTTTGTTCCACCCAAGCCCATTTCCGTGGAAATGGGCTGTGTTTCCCTTCTGCCCGCTAAAGCGGGCAGGGGAAGCATTTAAGTTGTACAGTGTGGGAGGGGGCTCTCACACTGCAGCGGATCAGCGGTCGTACGGACCGCTGATCCATATGTCCCATTTAAGGCAGGCTTATGGCAGCGCACGAGAGAGGGGAGTGACAGAGGGCGTGCACTCCCCTTTGTCTCGCGTAATTACAGACTAACGCACGCAAAGCATGCGGGAGTCTGGATCAGGCCCTAAGAGAGGAAGGTTACACCTAGACAAAACCATATTGATTTTAGGTGGAGTCAAGTTAGTTTTATTATTTGCATGCAGGGATATAGCTTTGAATTGCTTTCTGCAAACAGATAGTGACCATCTTTACTTTTACACTGTAATTTAGACTTGGGATAGGAAACATGACCTCTCAACTCTAATACTGTTTGCAACAGATGAAATATGACTCCCCTGCAATCAACATGGTTTAGCCCAGGAGTAACTTTACTCTCTTAGGTACTGATTCACACTTAAGAATCTTTTTAAAATAAGAACTTAAAGTCAGAATCTTCTTAAAATAAGAACTTAAAGTCACTCCTGGGCAAAACCATGTTGTTTTCAAGGGGAGTCAAGTTAATTGTATTCTTTGCATGCAGGGATATATCTTTGAATTGCTTACTGAAAACAGATATTGACCAGCGTTACTATTACACTGTTTTTTAGATTTGAGCTGGGAAATATCACCTCTCAACACTAGTACTGTTTGCAACAGATGAAAGATGACTCCCCTGCTCTCAACACGGTTTAGCCCAGGTGTTCTTATTTTAAGAAGATTCTTAAGTGTGAATCTGGTCCTTAATTTTGAGCTCTTTCTTAAGTCTGGATCCAGCCCCTAGATATGATTAGTTATTTTATTTAATGTCCTGTCAACTTAGCCAAAAGCATATAAGAGAGCAATCAAGGCCCACTCACCTACCATTTATAGAGATCTTTAAAGTTTTAGATATTTGTATAAATGAATTACTCTGACAAATGGTATATCTGATATGATAAAATTCTGGTAACACATATATTAGATATTTGTATAAATGAATTACTCTGACAAATGGTATATCTGATATGATAAAATTCTGGTAACACATATATTATACGATAGTACAATATACATTTTTAGCTTGATCCGAAAGTACAAATGTAAAGCTGACCAATGCAGTAATCTAAGGACACTTATAAGGAGGTGTTCAGAGGCTGTGTATCCAAGAATTGAATTATTACAGCAGAATAGTCTCCACCAATTTCTCCTTGTATCTCATTGGAAAGAGAGGAGAAATTATTGATATAACACTACAGCAGTATCCCTAGATACTAGAGGGTAAACAATGTTAAAAAAGCCTTTCCTATATAAACATAACTTACCTCTGTTACAGTGGCTGCCAGGCAAGTTTTTACATAATGTGGAGCACAAGAATTTATACCTGGCTTATGTAAAGGCAAATTGCTGACGTTATTTTAAACAAGCGTTCCCTGCCATAGATCTGATAATGTAATACTTATCTCCTTTCTCTAGTACTTCTTCCTATTTTTGTGGCCTGTTTGTTTTTTTGTTACAATAACAACTTTGACGTTAAAAAAATAAATAAATCCAATCTAAATGTATTTTCAAATATTTGAAGAAATACATTTATGTGGCATGAAGATCTTGTATTTGCAAGGATGTATATATTATAAATAGGATATGTACTATAGGTTTAGGTTGCACTATAAGAAACATTTCAGATTGATTCATTGCAATGATTACCTGTACATTCTAATAACAGACAGCGGGTTAACTGTTTAACATACAAGGCACGAAGAAGAACCAGGAGGAATAATATAAGCCGCATAGATCATCATTACAATGCAGAGGGATAACAGCAATGACATGCATTTGGTATTTACTGGACCAGATCCAAACTTACTGAAAGGGGGCATTTTCCTCTGGATCTAGAGTTCCTTTCTGGTACCTATTCCGACCGGAGGATAGGAAGTGAAGGCTCTATGTGTGTGGGTAGGGGAGATGGTAGTGAGGGTGGGATGAATGCCCTGGCCCGTACGCCTGGGTCATTCCAGCGCAGCAACATTATAAACCTGGATTCGGCCCTCTGTTATAACGATTATAACTGTTGTACTTTACTACAGTTGTGTCAATTATTTCATTATCATTCTGGTTCCACACTCTGAGGGCCTCATTTACAAAAGTCGTTTTTTTCAGCGATTCTACATCGATCATCATCGCTGGGTTTTAGCAGCGATTTTTTTAACCAAAAATCGTGGCATTTACTATGCCCGTATTTTTGGCATTGATGTAGAATCACCGTCGATGTTGATCGATTTTAAAATGGAAAAATCGCCATGCGCGATTCTCCATCTCAAAATCGCCATGCTTTTTAAATCACTTATCCTGCCAACGCATGCATTACTATAAGGAACGTGGACGTGTTTGTGGTCATGCTAATCCTTATAGTAGTATAAGCAGCAGCATGATAAGTGATAGAAGATCCTAAGCAAATGTGTTGTGTCCCTAAAAAATGTAAAAAAGTACCCAAATAAACATTGTACGTCGTACGCTCGCTTGCGGTCGTTGCTCTGGATCAGCCCCTATGTGTGTGGGTAGGGGAGATGGTAGTGAGGGTGGGATAAATGCCCTGGCCCGTATGCCTGGGTCATTCCAGCGCAGCAACATTGTAAACCTGGATTCGGCCCTCTGTTATAACGATTATAACTGTTGTACTTTACTACAGTTGTGTCAATTATTTCATTATCATTCTGGTTTCACACTCTGCGGGCCTCATTTACAAAAGTCGGTTTTTTTCAGCGATTCTACATTGATCATCATCGCTGGGTTTTAGCAGCGATTTTTTTTAAACCAAAAATCGTGGCATTTACTATGCCCGTATTTTTGGCATTGATGTAGAATCGCCGTCGATGTTGATCGATTTTAAAATGGAAAGATCGCCATGCACGATTCTCCATCTCAAAATCGCCATGCTTTTTACATCACTTATCCTGCCAACGCATGCACTACTATAAGCAAAAGCATGGACGTGTTTGTGGCCATGCTAATCCTTATAGTAGTATAAGCAGCAGCATGATAAGTGATAGAAGATCCTAAGCAAATGTGTTATGTGTCCCTAAAAAATGTAAAAAAGTACCCAAATAAACATTGTAATATTGTAAACCCTGAATAAAATGTGTAACAAATGTCCCTTACTGTGTATAACGAATATAATGGTGGCCACAGTTACTACATGTAACCTAAATTGTATTATTCCGTAAAAATGTGTAATAAAATAATAAATAAAAGTAGCGACTCACCATTTAGCAGTCATCTGTCTTGGGATGACTTGCTTGTATTTTCAGCTTCTTCTGAAGATCTTCTTTAAATGTTGCTTGAAGATGTTTGTCACTTTGCTTGAAGAGATTCTTCCGGTGCTGGCAGCTGGTCTTTGGCCTCTTCTGGCACTTGCCACGATGCACCCCTTCTTCCTCTTCTGTGTCCCCGCTACAAATGACCGGTCTGTCACTAGAGGGCCCCCTTTTACAGAAAAAATTGCGTCATCTACATTAGGGGGCTCTAGTGAGCACCCTAGTGTTGATGACGTCATTTTTGGCTTTTTTTCACCATCGTCGTATTCACTAAAGCCAAAGTCCGGGACTTTGGGCGATTTTGTCAACAACGACTTTAGTAAATGAGGCCCTGAGAGAGGTTTCATCTAGGATCCTGTAACATATTCGTAAAGCTTATGGTAAATTAATGTTCTGGAAAATTCAGTGTTCAATCTGTTAACTCAAGTTCTCTTATTTCTTTGTCTGTACATCCAGAAATAATTGTTTTGCAGATGATGGATCTTATAGATCATACAGTTACTGCTTTTAGAAAATGGTAACAACGGACCCAATTCATAGTTAAGTCCGCAAGGGGACTTAACGCAAATCCTTTGTGTAAGTCCCCTTGCTTGTATCATCTGTGCATGTGTGCGTCAGATGTTACACAATGGATCTCTATGAGGTACTCATGGAGATCCATCCAACAGGGTGGAGTTTGCCATGGACACGGAAGTGGGGTTTGACAGGCGTGTTTATCTTCTGTGCATAATAACAGAATAATTATGGTCCAATAACTCAAATGTACAATACAGTTTCTTCACACCTATGTTACCCTCGACCGGATCAACACACTGACAACAGTCAGACAATGCTTCCAGATGTGTGTACACCAGGCATGTCAAACTCATGACACCAATTGGGCCAAACAATCAAAGTCCAAGATTATATTCCCCATCCATGTCTCTCCAATATTCCCCATCATGTGTACCAGTATTCCCATCATGTCTCTCCAGCTCCTAGTATTAGTTTCTAGGTCCCAGTATTCCCCATTCATATGTCTCCAGCTCCCAGTAATTCCACCCATTCATATGGTTGCAACTCCTAGTAATTCCCCTATTCATTTGGCTCCAGATCCCAGTAATTTCCCATTCGTATGTCTCTAGCTTCCCCATCGTATATCTCTAGCTCCCAGTAATTTCCCTACTCATATGGCTCCCGCTCCCAGTAATTTCCCCCATTCATATGTCTCCAGCCTCCCCAGTATATACCTTACTTGTCTTCCGCCTGCTGCTCTCCGATGCATGATCTCTTCACTGTAACGCTGGCGCAACCTAATGTCACATCAGCATCATTTGCATACAGGAATCTGGTTACTGCTATTGGCCGCTGCGGCATTCACACAGGACAGCTGAAAAGGGGTTTGCTATCCACTGTTCTAGTGCCAAACGCAGTATTGTGAAGAGGGTTTCCGATGAGTGCAATGCAGGTGGGGTATATTAGCATATCTACCAACATTTTAGATCTGCACCCGCATTGACCATGCTGTCAGGCTGCACTAGGCAGAAATTACCCCTAGCCTGTGAGCTTGTGTGTTAGAAAATTAGACTGTAAAGGTGCATACACACTATACAATTATCTGGCAGATTATCTTTAAGATCTGGCTGTTGGAAAGAAAATGTGCATTGCTCTCATCCATTACCAGATTTTCATTCCAACTGCCAGATCTTTCAGATAATCTGCCAGATAATTGTATATAGTGTGTATGGGCCTGATCCAGAGCTACGGCCCTATGTACCTTTATACAGCAGAGGTTGATTTGAGGGACTGTGTAAAATTGTAATGAGCTACTTAATATGATGGAAGTATTCAAAAAAAAATTATATGTAAAATTACAATACTGATAATATGGTCGTACTATCTGACTGCTAAGACATATAAGACATCCATTAACATTCTCTGAGAAAGAAGGAAGTTTATAACATAGATTTGAAAATAATACTAATTCTACCTTAAGGAGTTGCATTGGTTATTGGCTGTAATAAAACCTTTATTTTTATATTTATTTTTTAGGTGATACAAATTTCACACAAATTAAAATTAAATAGTAGTTTTATACTGATCCTACAGATTTAATAGCAATAGTAGAGCACATAACACAATGAACCAGAGCTTGTGTCAGTGCATAAGCACTGTTGAATTTGTTGTGACCCATACCCACCTGCTTCCCTATCACAGCACGGGCCACTACCATCTTTCTCTATGTCAGTGTGCCCCACATGGCTGCCAAGCCACACCCCTATATGTTCTGTGTAAGTTCTGCGGCGGCTGATAGCAGGAACTCCTTTTCAGCCCCGATTGACGACACTGCAGCGCGTTGTCCCTGCATTTAACACAGTGCTCCAAATAGTAGATGGGGCGACAAAAAACATGCCACGGGGCCACACGTTTGACATGTACACACTTCAGGATTTCCCCAGCTTTCAGACCATTTAGAACCTGGGGAAATCATGAAAGTGTGTGCCCAATTTTAGTGCTCTAGAAACATTGGAACCAGCTCACTGTATGGGTGAATTCCAAATCTAGATTATTTCTCCTGTAGAGGATACAGAAATACACCCTCTAAAATGGTGAGGAAATAGTTTTGGAAAAGCTCTGTTCTGCATGAGAAATCGTTGGTTTACTAGACAGGAGTCTACAGCATGAGGCTAGGACTTTAGCATAAGCAGGATATATCCTGTCCTATTGTGGAAATAGGAAAGCGCATTCTTACCGTGTGGAATATATTATTCATTATGATGATATTAGGATGCTTGTGGTTTAGCACTTCATGAGCCTAAGTTAAAAAGTCGCCGCTTCCAAGATTTAACTTTGTATAGGATAAACTGTACTTTGTCCATAATTGTTATAGAAATATGAAAAGTAAAAGATTCTGAAAGTGTATTTTTAGGGTCTGATTAAGAATATAAAGAAGCCCTGAGAAAATTTTTAAATGGAACAAATAATCCATAGGTGTGGCCAAATCAACTAAGGGGAGATACACAGATGAGCTGTCATACCTGCAGAGTGGGTGTGTTAGTGGCCCAGCCCAATCACTCCTGTTTTGCAACGGTCACTGGTGTAGCAGCTGTTTTCTTAAGCTTGGCCTTGAACATTATATGCCTACTTCTGGGTGACGGGATTTTTTTTTGGGTGACGTCATAGGGGGCAGAGAACAACGGCTGTCAAGCTTCTGAGAGAAAAACGGCAAATACTACTTTATGGATACATATTGTGCTATATATTTGGGACGCCATATGTCCCTCCCAGACCTAGGAGCCATGACATTTGTGAGTGGACGTTCCCTCTTAGTCAGTTTGCAGTATAGACGTTCCCTCTCCATGTACTTTAGACAGAAAACATAAGTCAGAAGTCAATTTGCACAACTGGGTGTCATTAAGATCAAAATGCACAAATATGTGGCTAGTGTGCTTGAATTCAAAATAATGTTCACCAAAGCATTCCATTAGTGTGCTATAATGTTCACATAATAACTTAAGAAACCATAAACCAATTAAGTGAGAAGAACATAGAACAATAGTGCATCTTAGCATAAGTGAAAAGAAAAAATGCGTACAGGTAATGGATGAATTATTATTAACGTTTATTTATAAGGTGCCACATAGTATCCGCAGCGCCATACAGAGGCAATAGCAAAGACAATTGTTGCATCTACAATACAATAATTAACAGAGGGTAAAAAATATGAAGGAACACAATACATGTATAAAGCAAATTAAATACAATACAAAAATATCACAACAACATGTGAGGAAACTAAAGATGCTGGGTAAGTGTGTAGGAGCAGATGAATAAGGAGAGAGATAGACAGTAGAGAGAAAAAGGTGGGAAGAGATGATGACAGGATAGAGGGATGATGAGAGGAGGAAGGAGGACCCTGCTCATAAAAGCTGACATGCTAAGTGAGAGAGGGTGAACAAACAAGAGACACAGTGGTGAAGATGGGGAGGACAAGTAAGCTTAGGTGGAGGAAGGGTAAGGCTAGCCTGAAGAAGTGAGTTTTAAGGGAGCATTTGAAGGATTGGAGTGTGCTGGATTGCCTGATAAGATGTGGTATGTTGTTCCAATGGAGAGGGGTAGCCCGGGAGAAGTCTTGGATGCGGAGTGAGAAGTAGTTATCAGGTTGGAGTTGAGGCAGTGGTCACCAGCGGAGCGGAGTGGACGGTAGAGATTGACAGAGAGGGGAGGTGAAGGCAGTGCATTGGGAGAGGAAGATGAGTCTGGCTGCAGCATTTAGTAATTATTATTTCATATACTAGTGCCCTCATTTCATATTATGCATTATTATCCCCAATTCATATTATGCCAAAAATAAGTGCCCCCTATTCCAATATAATTCCCCAAATCACATTATGATTAGAGAGCGCCAAGATAATAATAAAACTAGTTATATGTGCTGGAACCACTAACAACAGTCAGATGAGAGCTCACACTCATGCTGACTATAAGGACTCTAAAGTAAGACTGGATTTAATGTAATTAAATGTAGTTAACAGCAAGCTGTGGGCAGAGCCACTGAGGCAAACCACTGGGAACCACTCTCTTATATCGCTTTCACATCGCCACCCTTGAAAAACATGGGATTTTCAACCCAGGCTTTGGTTGGGTGAATTGTTGTGTCAAAAAACAAACTGCATTCTGGTCCACCTATAACCCAGGTGGACCAGAAATGAGACATACAAGTACTCCTAAAACACTGCTTTCTCCTTTTCCTGCGTGTGGCTCCCATCTAAGAGATTTGTTTACTATTGCCGTGGCAATTGTAAACAAATCTGTCCAATCAGGTGTTTTTGTGAAGGACCCATGTTGAAAAACAACACAAGACCTGAAACCCGTGAAAATCCTTTTTTTTCCCGGGTCTGAATGCTGGGTCATTAGACTCGGGCTGACATAAATGGGACGTTTCACATCACAATAAAACACTCTGGTTTTTGGAGAAATACTCGGGTGTATGGTGGTAATGTGAAAGGGGTTTTAGGAATTCCAAACTGTTGAAATCCCCAGACTATTGTCTGCTAACTTCACCCTCAATGTTAATTCATGAAATCTGTATAATGTACAACACTTTTGCTATTGCAGTTAGGCAAAGTCCCATATCTGTGCTTTTCAGAGGCCTTGTGCTTTTGAAAGCATATCTACTTAAAGAAAAAAAAGCTCTAAAGAATATTTACAGTACAGGATAATTAAAAGAAGTACTCAAAATGTGTATTTATTACATAAAAGAAATTATTATATGTTACAATACCTAGTATGACGTAAATCTATTGTGTAAATCCTATATCTGATTTATTCACTATGTAATTTATATGTGTTTTGTATTTTTATATTTTTATGCCAGCTTTATGAAAAAATATTTTGGAAAAACTAAATGTGTATATATATTTGTTGTTTTTTTTTATTTAATTTTTTTTTATTATTATTATTTATTTATTTA
>WWET01000927.1:18156-69585 GCA_011038615.1 Limnodynastes dumerilii
GGGTCCCCAACCCTGTCCTCAAGGACCACTAACGGTCCATGTTTTTTAAATCTCCCTGCTGGAGGTGGCTCATAACTGACAGTTACATTTTGAAAGCTCCACAGGTTATGCAGCGAGACCTCCAAAACATGGACCATTAGTGGTCCTTGAGGACAGGGTTGGGGACCCCTGGGTTAGCGTATGCGGATCCTGTTTTGATTGGAGGCGTTTCCGGGAGCTTGCCCCTTCTGCCTCACTGACCGGGACTCTTTGCCCCTTACATAGGACTAGAATCGCTGGCCCTTCTATCCCTTGCACCCTTCCCTTGCTGAGGACATACAAAGCAGCATGGGCGGGTTGGATCGCCCAGCGGGACGCTCACTTGGGTGAATTAGAGAGTGAGGCGGCTTGTCTGTATAGTTATATGATGGAGCTGTGCTCTCTGGGGAAGTCCAGGGCGTACATGTCCAGCACATTGGAGGCCTCGCTTTCTTTAGTAAATTACACGGGGGTCCTGACATTACTAAAAATGTCTTATTTCCCGAGCGCTCAGAGGTTGCGTCCTCCCCCGGCTGATGGGCGCAGACCCATTACCGCTTTCGTCCTAGTGTGTCTCATGGGGGCCACTGTCACAGTTACGGAGTCTCCCTATGAGGTGTTGCTTTTTCGTACCGCTTTCGCCGTCGCTTACGGGGGGCCTTCCGTCTCAGCGAGCTCGTGGCCGTATCCAAAATATCATTAACATCTGGATTGCTGGCAGCCAGTGCGTGTATGTCGGATGATATTTTGCATTGTAAGATACATGTGAGCAAGACGGACCAGACGGGGCGCGGTTGATGGGTGTTACTGGTTAAGAACGCGGATCTTACCATCTGTCCAGTGTCACTTAGCGCCGCTTATGCGGGCTCCAGACCAGGCGGCTGTTCCCCTGTATGGCTCGTTCGTGTGAACAGTCTGCCTCTATCTCACTCCCTATTTCCAGCTGTCTTGCAGAAATGTTTGTGGGAGATTGGGTTGAAGGCTGCGGAGTTTGGAACTCATTCCTTTCATATAGGAGCAGCAACTTCCGAGGCTGAGAGAGGTGCCTCGGTATCTGATATACAGGCAATGGGGAAACAGTAAAGAAATTTATATAGTCAAATCTAAGTAAATTCACCTTCATAAAAATTCCATTCAATAAATATCATTTAATTAACCCATAAGAAGTTGTCAGTCTCAGTTAAAGCGTTATGTTTTTATTGGGAGTGTTGGGGTTCATTGCCTGGTCCTCAGACATGGGAAGTTTAATGGCTACAGGGAAGCCATAGTGCATAATATCTACATATTGCATATGCAGGAAAACTCAGTTTGCCTTTTATATAGTAAATACACAACTTACCTTTTACACTACAATTTAGAGTTGACCTAGGCCACGCCTCCTCTCAGTCTGGCCACACATTCTAAATACCTGACCTTTTTAGGGAAACAGCATTTTGTCAAAGTTCACATTTGCTCCATGTAAACAAATTGCAGGTTGTGACATAGTGCGGGCTACAAAGCACTGGAAATGTGAACCTTCAACACACCTGTGGCAGAGAAAGGGTTAAAGTGCACTTGTTACACCCCCAGTGCAGGCAGCCATTTTGTTGGCTGCACCGATATGGATGTCCAGCCCCTACTTCCAGATATCTCTATGACTGCTGGAAGCAATGACTGGAGGTCTGGAGACACAGGTGACTGCTCAGGCTTAATGATCAGACAGGTGAATGTTACTGAACCTGGGACAGATGAGAAAAGCCAAACACAGGAAAAAGCCTTAAAGGATCTTAAGAAGCATGTTTGTAAATATATCCAGGTAAATAGGAATATTGTTTAACATTGTGAACGACCAAAAGAGATGCATTTGAGTTTTACAACAAAAATACTCTTTTTTTCCCCCCTTTCAATTCTGTTACATTTACTATCTACTGTGCCACATGTAACACATGGGTGTGACCTCTGCTCCTGTAATCAGGACACAGCCTTCATCCTAGAGACAGAGGGTGATGCAGAGCTGCATTTACATTTTGCAGTTGTACAGTTGAGTAAAACCATGTTCCAGTGTCAGGTGCAGAGTAACTGTAGTTATGTTTCATGCAGGGATTTCTGTGCACATAGAGGCCACAAACTATGAAGCTTTAGGAGTAATCTGTATATCAGAGTCTGAAGGAACTCTAGTTCTGCCTTCTCACACAGTTCAGCATGGTATTGCCCAGGTCTGTGCTTGCTCCTGTTTTGCCCTCACTCTCAAAGGATCTGATGCAGAGTTTTAGTGACTTTTTACAACTCTGGATCTGATGTACTGAAGAGGTGATGCATTTGCAGCATCAAATGGATGCATCTAAGGAGAAATATACAAGTCTTTGCGTTACACACAGATTGTGTGTTCTGGTCAGCAATGATAGACTATGTGTGCCTGGTTTATGTAATCTATGCATTTGTGCATATTATATAATCTGTTGTGGAGCAAATATAAGTGATCACAAATGTTCAAATCCCTCTAACGCAGAGTAAAAAATATAAAAAAAAAACAATCCGACACCCAAATAAAAAAATAAGTGAATAACTTACCTCTCCTTTGGTCTCGCACCGTCTCTCCGTGTGCTTCCATACAGTGATTGGCTGTTAGCATTCTGATTGGTGGATAGCTCCAGCCATATAGCAATCAGTATGCTGATAGTCATTCACTGGCTGGCTGCTGTCGCAGGTAGAAAATGCTGCTGTGTGTAATCCACAATCCGAGTGGCAGGGGAGCATCTTTCTTCATCTGTCTCTAAGCTGCCAGCCCTATGACTGGAGTGTGTTACCCCAAGAAGCTCCTGAGGCAGGTTCCCCTCTTGCCCACCCAGCCTCTGCACTCCATGGCCTGTGGATAATCGTTCTCACTGCATAACTCCCAGCATTAAGATCCTGGGTCGACATAATAAGCCCCGCTCTGGTTCCACAAAATCACCATAGTCTGGCTCACAAATGGCCAAATTTTGGACTAAGCACCACCCAGGGTTGCCGACTTTTCAATGCTTCTCTCTTGGAGATCCAGGAGGGAAGAGACAGATGTCTTGGTGGGGGCGGGGCTTGATGATGCAAATCATGTATCGTACATGAAACCATTGCCTCAAGACCAGGGCGAAAAATTTGTAAGCTCTCCCGAGATACGGAATTTCGGTAGTCTTCCAGATAGCGTACCCTATTGTCCAAGTGAGAGAGTAAGGTGTTGATTATCAGAGGCACAGCCGGGATGTCCAAGAAGGCGGCTGTACTGCCGTGGTCACTTAACGCGTTTCGGGCTCCGCCCTTTTTCAAAAGTTTGAAAAGTTTGAAAAAGGGCAGAGCCTGAAACGCGTTAAGTGTCCCGGCTGCGCCTCTGATAATCAACACCTGACTCTTTCACTTGGACAATAGGTTACGCTGACTCGTCGTTACCTGGGAAGCTTTTAAACCATGTATATATGTTATATAAGATTTTTTAAACCACAAAGATTTTTTCCAATTTATAAGTGATCCTTCAGTGTTTTCCATTTTATAGTGGCCACTTGATGCACTTTATTTTGGTGTGGTTTTTAATTATGTCTCTCTTTTTTCTTATTTTGTATGATGGATGTCTATGAGGAATATTTTGCATCTCTATTGGATTTTAATTAAAGAACCTGGGGCTGGATCCAGACCTTGTTAAGTGCATGAACTTAGTTACACCTGGGCTAAACCATATTGATTGCAGGGGAGTCATACTTCATCTGCTGCAAACTGTATTAGAGTTGAGAGGCAATGTTTCCTATCCCAAGTCTAAATAACAGTGTGATAGTAAAGCTGGTCAGTATCTGTGTGCAGTAAGCAATTTAAAGATATATACCTGCATGCAAAGTATACAATTTACTTTACTCCCCCTGAATTCAACATGGTTTAGCCCAGGTGTAACTAAGTTAATGCACTTAACAAGGTCTGGATCCAGCCCCTGGTCTTTAGAAACAGTACTAAGGACATACCAAGTTTCCTACCATCCTTCACGAACTTTATGGGACCAAATTGTGAATTTCAGGTTTATTAATATTTAGAAAACCCTGTATGCCGCAATATTGTTTACATATTCAGTCACACAAATCAGCGCTTTTCTCTCCTCTCATTCCCTGTATTACATTCTGTTTTTTGGGGTTGGATACCCCAGGGTGAGAGATTTGCTGCAGAGTTGGGGGGCGCTTTTAAAGTGATATATTATTATCTTACAGTTCTATCAATTAGTTAGTCTTAAGAGGTTGACTCTGTTCAATAAATGCCTCAACCGTTGAGCAGTTCCTTCTAAGGCGAAGGAACTGACAAACAGGAATGTTGTTTTTCCATGATCAACAGTTGCTGTTGCAGTGAAGAAATTAATTGGAATCAACTTCTTTTTGATAATTAGCGGTGCATAATTGGTTATCTTGAATTTTGACAGAAATGTCAACGGGGCATATTAACACCTAAGAAGCTTCTGCTTCAGATGTGTAGTAGGTCAGTCATGCAATCTATGTACCAGATAGGTACGTAGATTGCCTCTGTGCGGCCTTTAAAATATTTAAGTTAGAAAAAGGTGGCCTTAAGCCACCTCGGTGAGTGTTTAGGTAGAAGTGGGAGGGATTTAGATTAGCCGAGGAGGGCGGGGGAAGGCGGGGAGTGACAATATCCGTGCGTAGTTTCCTGCTTAAGAAGGAAACTACGCATGGTTAGTTAAGGTAGCCCTATGGTACTCATAAGGTACCTAAAAAACAGGAGGCAGGTTAGGGCAGGACAGGTGAGTTAGGTGCAGATCTGTCCACACCTAACTCACTCTTAGGTGTAAATACGACCCAAGGTAGTTAGTTAGTTAATTGATTGATTGATATAACTGTGGGTGAGTTTCAAACCATAATTGTTGCTATTTAGGTGAGAAATAAACTGTGAAATAGAATCCTTATCCCTGTGCCAAACAAAAAATAAATCATCAATGTAGCGAACATATGAGACCAAATTGGTGTAATTCAGGGCAAAATAAAATCTCATGCTCTTATACATGATCTCCCTCTTTGAGTCATACTCTCCCCTACCCTGCAGTTAGGTCTTCAAGAGCTTACTCAAAACACACCTGTTCAGCCCAGCCTACCACTCATCCACTTAACATCTACTTCTCTCCATCCTCTCTTCCAGTGCTTGCACCAACAGTCCACTCCTCTCCCTACTATTGTCTCCTGCTACTCCATCCCTCCCACTTCTAGTGTTGTCCCCTCCTCCCCCACTTCCCCTTCCCTTCGCACCCTCTTGTCCCCTTTGCTTCCCTTCAGATGAACTTGAGAATCTCTGCAAAGGGGGAAGTGAAGGTGAAGGGGAATGGGAGTTGAATGATGAAAGGAGTGTGGAGGATCTAGAAGCAGAACTTCAAAGTTTGCGGACCCTCCGAGCGCATAGACTGCAGTCCCGCAACAAGATCGAGTCCTTGGGACTGACGTTAATCTGTAATCGGCTTTCACTGGAGAAGGTAGAAAAGGAACTGGAAAAAAGCTTTCGGCACATCGAAGAGGATCTGTCAACCCTGAACTCCAGATACAATTCTGCCTTGTTGAGACTTCAAGAGATGGTCACAGAACTCAGGAAATATCATTCAGGGTCGCCTGTTCCTGGCATATTTCCTTCCTCACTTGACTTGAAGGGGTACATAAGACTTGAAGACACATGCTGGGAACAGGTGGAAGAGAATGCCAAAGTGGGGTTCACTGTTAAAGAGGAAGATCTGGATCAAGAAAGAAAAACCCAAGAACTAATGGAGAAAGAAATCAATAGGGTGCGAATGGCCTGGGCTTCCCAAAAAATTCAACTTGCCATTGCACTCAGCACCCTTAATGGCAATAAGGAAGCAATAGCCTGGCTGGATGGGCACGCAGGAGACCAGGTAGACCACCTAACTTTGTAGTAAGGTAACACAAATGACAACTCCTAAGCCATTCGTTATGACATCCCCCATCTATAAGTTTATATTTATGTGAGAAGCCCCTTTGTGGATTACAGCAGGTCATAATGGGAGGTATGGCCAAGATCCTCAACTATGGCCGACGAGACTTATACAAGTCATTTGCCTAAATCCCCTGCTTGTGAACATTTGCGCATGCGCACCAGTTCCACGTACGCAAGTACAAACACACTTAACAAAGTTACGTACATTAGTGCTTACGCTGAAGGAGCAGACCCTTCAGTATCTCTGCCATATAGTAAATGAGGGGTCGGGGACAGGGGAACTATGTGACCTAGTCGTAAAGGAAGTGCAGGGGGCGTGCATTGCCCACTACGGGAGCGTAACTACAGTACGGACCCTCGCACACACACAAAGCATGCAGGGGTAACAACCTACCCCTATGATTGAAGGACAGAAACACAGATCAACCAATTAGCTTAACACGCTGACTGCCAGCCCATCTGGACCTGGAATCTACAGTCACTCTTGTAGTAGATGTGGAGTCTGGACAGTGCTAGTTCCAAACACATGAGTATTGATTATACGTAATTAGATAATGGCAGCTTTTTGGATTATTTTAGGCACGATTATCCTTTCCAATAGTACACTCTATAAGTTATCCCTGACACTTTCTCACTCAAGATTTTCTTTTCTACCCTTAGTTTTTATATCTTTTGAACTCATTGTAGCTTTATTGTTTGGATTTCGTTGGACTTTTACATTTTCGTTTGTTAGGTGTGGGATACCCGGGGTTTGCCACTTCTGAGGAGGGAGGTTCAGTCATTGGAGGCTGAAGTGGATGTCCTACAGAATAAGAGACTTCCCTCTCTGGTCTGTGAAGCCTCCATCGGTCTCTGTCTACCTGCGCTTCAGGAATGGGTGGACACAGAGAAGCAGAGGGTGGCACGACTAGACCAGAATCAAGAACCAGTGGTAGAGGCTATCCTGCACCAGCTGTCTCGTCTACAGCTAGTGGAACTAGGCCTACAGGCCGAGAAGCGAGAACATGTTCATACCGAGAGAGATCTCCATGCCCTGGTAGCTAAGATGGCCAAAAGGTCAGGTGAGCTTGGAAAGAGGATGCTCGGACCAATGGATCTCTGGGGCTCATCTCAGTGGCTGACACCTCTACGTGTGGACAGCAAGGACCAGACAGCAGTCAGGTGAGACTGAGGGAAGATGACTGTCTATGTCTTATTCTTTATACATAATAAAGCATCTCAGGATTAAGTAAACCAGAGGAAGGTGCAAGAGGATGCTCGGACCAATGGATCTCTGGGGCTCATCTCAGTGGCTGACACCTCTACGTGTGGACAGCAGTCAGGTGAGACTGAGGGAAGATTACTGTCTTTGTCTTATTCTTTATACATAATAAAGCATCTCAGGATTAAGTAAACCAGAGAAAGGTGCAGAATCCTCTAAATATATTATATTCTGTTAAACATAAAAATAAATCCAGATGTATAATTCTTTTAATTATTTATTTAGAGAACAGCTCTTAACTAAACGTACATACAAGTTTCGGGCTCAGAAGAGACAGAAACATGCACCATAAGAATTCTTACTCAATACTCTTTTCAGCATCGCTCCCCATGATATCATTTTATTGGCATAGTACAATCGAGGAAAATTCCACCGAAGTACTGATTTCTCTCTTATTTCCATATAGGTTCCTTTAGATTCTTCCAGACCTTTCCTTTGAATTACAGTAGCTAATAATATCGACATATCATATTTTAGCCCAATACCTTGTTTTTGCATAATGCACCATAGCCGATATTCATCCTGTTATGGAGATGTTCTGAAACCTATTGTATGACTCCTTGCTTAACAGTGTTGACAAGACCCTTTCTTAAAGCGGGATTAGCTTGTTATTGATATCTTAGTATTTACTATATTCATGTATTAGTATTCTGTATCTTAAGGTTTATGGGGTAGATCCAGAACTATGTTTTCCGTATGTTTATTCGCGGAGCGCATTTTCGTGCGCGTAAATTCGTTACACTCCCCTCGGCACACCCCTTGAACGTACGTATTTTGTCAAGATACGCTTTCCAAACCCTACCTTAACTTTTTCCAACATAACCGCAGTCATACGCACACATACGTATGGGCTAGACTAATTTACGCAGCTAAGCACGCCCATGTTGTACTCAGCCCCCGCCTACTTCACGTATTTTGGACGCACGTAAAATTGGCACGCCCACACGTAAGTATTTACGTGACACATACGTGAATGGCCCATACGTTCACAATTACGCTACGCTATTGAGCGTATTTTCTATGGTGCGCATGCGCAGTACTTACATATATGCGATTTTACGTCTCCGCCACGCGTAAATTCGCTCCGAAGCGTTGTTCTGGATCAGACCCTATGTTCTGGATATGTGTTTCCATATTATAGATATATATTTGGAGACTATAGAGAGATATACTTAGTATAGTTCCAATTGCGAAAAACCTGATTCCACGAGGAGGCATTGCAATCGATCTACGGAGCTTTCCCCACTACTTCCCCAAATTCTTATCCTAACCCTCCCCTCTCACTACCCTAACCCTCCTTCCTGGCAGCCTGACCCTAACAATCCCTTACTTGCAGACTGACCCTAACCCACCATCTCCCACTGCCTGACCCTAACACTCCCTCCCCTTCAGCCTGACCCTAACAGTGGTTGCGGAGGTGCGGTGGAGTGAATCGGTTCCATTCAAAATAAGGGCATCTGAAAAGAAACTTTCGGATATCCCAATTTCACAAATGGGACTTTTGTACCGGGGAGTGACATCGGTTAAGAACAATGACCAGCAAATATTATTTCCACAAGGGTTAAACTTCTGGTTTTAGAAAGGAGTCCTGAGAGAGCATTGCTTACCTTTTCTGGTTAGCCAATCAGAGCATTCCTTCAATACCCAGGATGTAGTGCTAATGATGTGTAGATGCTTTTCCTCTGTCTTAGGATTTCCCATCCTTATCGAACAACCTCCTGTTGTCATCACTGGTTATTCCTCTTTAATTCTTTCTTTGTCTCTGTTACATGCGGCTGTTTTTATATTATATGCTTAAATACCCAGCAGTAATAATAGCGTATCTCTGATTTTAGAATGTGGATTTATGAACCTATTCAATAATTACAGAATATAAAGTAAAAATAATAGTGATGTCGGGCTGGATCCAGAAATGCTCCATGATTAAGTCAGCTGTCAGTTCCATGCGGAATTCACTCTGTGACAACAGGGCGGACCTACTCATGGCTACAATATACACATTGGTGGGCATAGCAATGGTAATAGTACAGTAGGGACACTCCAAAGCACTTACATTGGGCCTGATTCAAATACAAATTCGCACCGCAAAAGATGGAGAAAAATTAGCGGTGCACGTTTCCCTGTCTATTACGGTAGCTGATTTTTATACTCGTCTATGAGATGCAAATAAAAATCCACCCAAAATTTTTTTTACAATTGGCAAAATACATGGGTGCGAGGCTAACTGAATCAGGCCCAGAGGTAGGGTCCTGAATGCAGAAGGACTGTACATGCCAGGGAATGGCAGGGTGCGCCCTCCCCTCACACGTAAATACAGGACAGAAATTACGTATTTTACCTTCCACAACGGATGCTGACTTTCAGAGTCTCTTATTACTTCTGGGTCTGGTCTGCAATTATTAAGTATGTGGTTAATTCTGAATCACGCCCATTGTGTCCACTTAATGGACAATTCAATATATTTAAATTAAATTTGTAATAAGATCAAAATGTTCTCTCTTGGGGGTTTATATCTACGGTCAAAAATAATTAAAAGAAAACATTTTAAAGTCAAAAACCAGCAGATAGTATTAGAAATTATGCCTCACACATCTGGTTTTGTCTTTCAGAAGATTTCCCTTTTAAATAGGACTTATAATGAAATTGATCATTTTGGTGCCAGCATAAAAGCAGGTGTAGTTTGCTGGTGTGACTGTGTGTTGTGTGACAGACCATTGTGCGACAGTTGAATGGCAATGCCTCAGCCTGTGCAGTCTGCTACTATTGGAAATGGGTTGAAATAGGTACCTGCTCCCACTTTCTATTTGCTGAGGTTATCTACATTGAAACAGCCGCCATTCATCTGGCAGCTGTATTATTATCGCAATATGGTCGGCCAGACCGGCAATCGCATACAGTTTGTTTTGCGTTGTGACCACAGAAGTACGGATGTCGGAATCCTGGTGGTTTCTAGTGAATTACTAGGCTGCATCTCTTCAATTCCAGAAATGAGGCCTCTGTAGTTATAGGTGGCAGACAAACGTAGCTATTTGTTTTGTGGTTGTGGCAGTTAATAAATCCCAGTAACACTGATTTGTATATTTCTGTTTGTATTGATTTTTTTTTTGTAAAACATTTTTTATTTTCATTTTCATAATAGACAAACACTTTGAGCAAGATAGTGATAACAAAACAAACTTTGCACTTATTGTATACTTACAAAAATTTTAGGCGCAACCAATAGGTTTCAAGCCTTAATTGTACAATTTTAACATTTAAAGTATTATTATATTCATAATAAGCTTTGTCATTGAACTATAGTACAAATGTTTAAAGATGCTCCTTTTGAACATACAAACAGAAAAGAAAAAACAAAACAAAATGATATAACATAATAAGACTAAATAAATCTTGGCTCCCATCCATCCAGGTCTTGTTTATACTCCAGTTTTGCATGGAAATGTTATTTCCTTCTCCTTCATCATGTCAGCTCACTTCCGGGTTATCTATCCCTCCCTGGAGCCAGACAGGAACAAAGAAGACACCAGGGTATAAGATGCCACCCCTTCCTGCTCTCCGTGTCTTTTTTATTCCTGTCGGAGCCAGAGAGGGATGTGTTAGGGAGAGTAGGTACCTGTTGGAGCCCCCGTTGTCAGTAGTTGTTCCTCGCCGGTGCTGCGGCAGTTAGGCGGAGAACGAGGTGGAGAGGCCGGCCTCACGCGCGTCTGGCGCGCAATCTCCCTTTGCCCGCCCCTACTCTATCGAGGGAGGGTAGAGGAGGTCACCTAGGCGGCGTCCGCGGATATGGGCGCCGCCATTTTGTTGTAGCCGCGTTAATCCGTTCTGAAAGCGGCTCAGGTGACGTCAGTTTCATGTGACCGCAGGTTAGGTGGGTTATTTAAAGAGACTACACATGGACTATGGTGTCTCTTCGTGCAGGAGCATTAACTGCTGCAGATTGGACCTGTTACAGAGGAGTTACTTAAGGTACCTTATGTCTTCACTATTATTGCTGCTTTAGCTATTGCTATATAAGTCAGTAGATCCAAGTGTATTGATCAAGCCTGTTATTAGCTTTTAGCTGTTGCTATATAAGCTGAAGATTCTTCTGCCTGTTAATTGTAATTTCATCTGAAGCCTAGCCTGCAGTGTACTACATAATGTCTGTGCATAGTGCTACAGAAGATAAACGGCCTCTAGCAAGGAAATCGGGGTAAGCTCAATTCCGTTAGATTTTATGCTGCCTGTAGTTAGAAGAGTTTTTCTTTCTAGGTCCGAAACAAGCAAAGCAACCCCCTTAAAATCCAAATATAAAAAGAAACACCTGGAAAAATGTACGCTGTGTGATGCACAATTGTTAGAAGCAGATAAGGGGTTGACATGCACTGAATGTGACAACAGACAACAACAGCAACCTTCGCCACAAATAGTGGAACTTGTAAATTTAGTAAAAGCATCTTTGTCAGAAGCTTTTGTAACAAAAGAAGATCTCAAGAAATTCTGCTTAAAAAGGTCTAGACCCATAGCAAGTGATATATCGGATGAATCCGAACATGAACAGGAGATTGATATGACGGTAGAATCGGATGTTTCGCAAGAAGCAGATCCTAAAGAGAAAAAGGAAGAAACATTCAATACCGAACTAGTGGATGAATTATTAAAATTAATTTATAAAGCTTTAAAAATAGAGGAAGGAAAAAAGGATACGAAATTACAGGATCTTCTTTTTATGGAGAACAAGAAGGAGGAGAGGCATTTTCCATTATCTCAGCCACTTCTGGATATAGTGAATGATGAGTGGAAGCATCCGGATAGAAGGTGGTCATCTTCAGGAAGATTATCTAAAATGTATCCTTTTCCGTTGGATGAAGTAAGAAAATGGTCGGAACCGCCAGTGGTGGACGCTGCTATATCCAGATTGGCAAGAAAAACTACTATTCCACTGGATGACGTGGCAGCCTTCAAAGATACGATGGACAAGAAAATTGAGATTGGGTTAAAGAAACAACATGCATTAAGGTACAGTATACTACAACAGGAGGGTTTCGAACAATCTTGGATCTGAGAAACTTGAACAGTCACATCCAAATAAAACCTTTCAAAATGGAATCCGTGAAATCAGTTATAATGAATCTTCATCCGGGAATGTTTTTAACAACGTTAGATCTAAAAGACGCCTATCTGCACGTACCTATTTGTATTACCCACCAAAAGTATTTAAGGTTCAGTATACTCGGAGAGCATTTTCAGTTCAGGGCACTCCCATTCGGGCTGGCTACGTCCCCAAGGACTTTCTCAAAAATTTTAGTGACGATAATAGAAAAAATAAGGCTCCAGAAAATTCCGATTTGGCCATACCTCGACGATCTCTTGATCGCAGCAAACTCAGAGGAAGAAGCGCACGTCTTCACAAAAATAGTTATACGAACATTAGAACGGCACGGTTGGTTAATCAACAGGGACAAGAGTCATCTACAGCCAACCACACTTATCAAGTATCTAGGAGTCATGATAGATACAAGAAGCATGACGATAAGCTTATCCGAAGAAAGGATTCTCAAGTTGATCTCACATGTAAAAGAAATTCAGCACAAACGTCGAATTTCAGCAGAAATATGTATGAGAGTACTAGGGCTTATGGCGGCAGCTCTAGAAACCATCCCATGGTCAAAAGCACATATGAGACCACTACAGACAAGCTTTTTAAGACAGTGGGACAAGGATCCCAACAATATGTCTCAGAGAATATTAATATCTCCAGAGGTGAAGAGGTCCTTAAATTGGTGGACAAACAAAAAAAGACTGACAGCAGGGAAATCATTTGCACCATTCCAGCCAATAGTTGTCACTACAGACGCCAGCGGGACCGGATGGGGAGCAGTGTGCAATCAAAGATGTCGCCAAGGTCAGTGGCTCACTTCAGAAATTCAGGCTCAATCCAATCTCAAGGAGCTCATGGCAGTGACAAAAGCAATGAAGGAGTTTCAATCAGAATTAGAGGGTCAAGCGGTGCTAATTCAAACGGACAACACCTCGGTAGTAGCACATATAAACAAACAAGGGGGAACCAAAAGTGCTACCTTAGCAGCAGAAACAAACTACGTGTGGACAGCAAGGACCAGACAGCAGTCAGGTGAGACTGAGGGAAGATGACTGTCTATGTCTTATTCTTTATACATAATAAAGCATCTCAGGATTAAGTAAACCAGAGGAAGGTGCAGAATCTTCTAAATATATTATATTCTGTTAAACATAAAAAAAAAACCAGATGTATAATTCTTTTAATTATTTATTTAGAGACCAGCTCTTAACTAAACGTACAGACGAGTTTCGGGCTCAGAAGAGACAGAAACATGCACCATAAGAATTCTTACTCAATACCCTTTTCAGCATCGCTCCCCATGATATCATTTTATTGGCATAGTACAATCGAGGAAAATTCCACTGAAGTACTGATTTCTCTCTTATTTCCATATATGGGTTTTAGGATTCAAGGTTCCTTTAGATCCTTCCAGAACTTTCCATTGAATTACAGTAGCTAATAATATCGACATTATATTTTAGCCCAATACCTTGTTTTTGCATAATGCACCATAGCCGATATTCATCCTGTTATGGAGATGTTCTGAAACCTATTGTATGACTCCTTGCTTAACAGTGTTGAGCAAGAACCTTTCTTAAAGCGGGATTAGCTTGTTATTGATATCTCTTAGTATTTACTATATTCATGTATTAGTATTCTGTATCTTAAGGTATATGTTCTGGATATGTGTTTCCGTATTATAGATAGATATTTGGAGACTATAGAGAGATATACTTATATTTCAGATATGTGTTAACATCGGTGTGGGGCCCCGCATAGAAAGTTCCAATTGCGAAAAACCTGATTCCTCGAGGAGGCATTGTAGTCGATCTACGGAGTTTTCGGTGCTCTGAAAAGTCCCCACTACTTCCCCTAATTCTTACCCTAACCCTCCCCTCTCACTACCCTAACCCTAACCTTCCTTCCTGTCAGCCTGACCCTAACCCTCCCTTACTTGCAGACTGACCCTAACCCCCCATCTCCCACAGCCTGACCCTAACTCTCCCTCCTCTGCAGCCTGACCCTAACCCTCCCTCTTCTGCAGCCTAACCCTAACCCTTCCTGCTCTGCAGCCTGACCCTAACCCTCCTTTCCCCTCACCCTGGAGAGGTTACTCACCTTTCCCTGCGGTCCGTTCGGCATACTCCCCCATTTAAAAAAATCGGTTCCATTCAAAATAGAGAAACTTTCGGATATCCCAATTTTGCAAATGGGACTTTTGTACCGGGGAGTGACATCGGTTAAGAACAATGACCAGCAAATATAATTTCCACAAGGGTTAAACTTCTGGTTTTAGAAAGGAGTCCTGAGATAGCATTGCTTTCCTTTTCTGGTTAGCCAATCAGAGCGTTCCTTCAATACCCAGGATGTAGTGCTAATGACGTGTAGATGCTTTTCCTCTCTCTTAGGATTTCCCATCCTTATCGAACAACCTGTTGTCATCACTGGTTATTCCTCTTTAATTCTTTCTTTGTCTCTGTTACAAGCTGCTGTGGTTATATTATGGGCTTAAATACCCAGCAGTAATAATAGCGAATCTCTGATTTTAGAATGTGGATTTTAGAACCTATTCAATAATTACAGAATAATAAGTAATAATAATAGTGATGTAGGGCTGGATCCAGAAATGCTCCATGATTAAGTCAGCTGTCAGTTTCATGCAGAATTCACTCTCTGACAACAGGACGGACCTACTCATAGCTACAATATACACATTGGTGGGCCCTTACATTGGGCCTGATTCGAATACAAATTTGCACCACAAAAGGTGGAGAAAAATTAGCGGTGCGCATTTTCCCGTCTATTACGGTAGCTGATTTTTAAATTCGTCTATGAGATGTAAATAAAAATCCACCCCAAAAAATTTGCACAATTGCCAAAATACAATATAATACAATAATACAATAATACAATACAATATAAAAACTGAATCAGGCACAGAGGTAGGGTCCTGAATGCAGAAGGACTGTACATGCCAGGGAATGGCAGGGTGCGCCCTCCCCTCACACGTAAATACAGGACAGAAATTACGTATGTTACCTTCCACAACGGATGCTGACTTTCAGAGTCTCTTATTACTTCTGGGTCTGGTCTGCAATTAATAAGTCTGGCACCAAATTTGGGGTAGGGGTTAAGATTGTCCCTAAAGGGTATTGAACCACTGTATGTGTTCAGTTCTGAATCACGCCCATTGTGTCCACTTAATGTATTAAAAGACAATTCAATATATTAAAATAAAATTTGTAATAAAGTCAAAATGTTCTCTCTTGGGGGTTTATATCTACGGTCAAAAATAATTAAAAGAAAAAATTTTAAAGTCAAAATTAAGCAGATAGTGTTAGAAATTATACCTCACACATCTGGTTTTGTCTTTCTGAAGATTTCCCTTTTAAATAGGACTTACAATAAAATTGATCATTTTGGTGCCAGCATAAAAGCAGGTGTGGTTTGCCGGTGTGACTGTGTGTTGTGCGACAGACCATTGTGCGACAGTTGAATGGCAATTGCCAGCAGTCTCTGTCTTGGACAGCAATGGTGTTGCGACTCCTCCACGGTTATGAAGTTTTATCAAGCACTTGCACGCTAACCCTAACCTACCCCTTCTTTAGCCCTAATCCTCCATGTGCAGCAGCCTAAACCTAACCTTCCCTTCTTGAGGCCTAACCTTAACCCGAGCCTGCCTCAGCCTGTGCAGTCTGCCACTATTGGAAATGGGTTGAAATAGGTACCTGCTCCCACTTTCTATTTGCTGAGGTTATCTACATTGAAACAGCCGCCATTCATCTGGCAGCTGTATTATTATCACAATATGGTCAGCCAGACCAGCAATCGCATACAGTTTGTTTTGCGTTGTGACCACAGAAGTACGGATGTCGGAATCCTGGCGGTTTCTAGTGAATTACTAGGCTGCATCTCTTCAATTCCCAAAATGAGGCCTCTGTAGTTATAGGTGGCAGACAAACGTAGCTATTTGTTTTGTGGTTGTGGCAGTTAATGAATCCCAGTACCACTGATTTGTATATTTCTGTTTTTGTGTTGATTTTTTTTTTTTTTTTTTTTAATTTTTTTTTTTTTTTTTTTTTTTTTTTTTTTTTAATTTTTCCACATCGCAGGCTGTTAAATAAGCTGGAAACTTTGGGACTGGACTTAAAGATAGTTGCATGGATACGATCTTGGTTACAGGATAGACAACAGAGGGTAGTAGTAAATGGAATCCATTCTGGGGATGGTAAGATCACCAGTGGAGTACCCCAGGGTACTGTATATGGACCAGTGCTATTTTTATTTTTTTGTAAAACAATTTTTATTTCCATTTTCATAATAGACATACATTTTGAGCAAGAAAGTGATAACAGAACAAACTTTGCACTTATTGTATACTTACAAAAATTTTAGGCGCAACCAATAGGTTTAAGCCTTAATTGTACAATTTTAACATTTAAAGTATTATTATATTTATAATAAGCTTTATCATTGTAGAACTACAGTACAAATGTTTAAGGATGCTCCTTTTGAACATACAAACAGAATAGAAAAACAAAACAAAACAAAATGATATAACATAATAAATCTTGGCTCATATCCATCCGTCTTGTTCTATACTCCGAGATTGCATAGAAATTTTATTTATTCAAGATCATTTCCAAAGGGTTCAAGTTGCTTATATAAGTACCAAGTTGTGTTTTCGAAAATGTTATAAATATGAGTTTGTATATCTATAACTAATCGATCAATGTATAATCCCCATTTAAGGTAAAATTTCTCTCCTCCAATTTCTACATCTGGAAGGGTCGTTTTCAGTTTGTATTGATTAAATCTGCAGATGTGTTTGTAGCTTTTATTGTTTCGGTCCCTGTGTGAAGCGATGAAGCTTTACATTGTGTCTTCACCTCACTTTGTGTTGACTGTTTTCCTCTGCATTTCCTATGCTGCTAAGAAGCATTTTCCTCTGGCTCCGGGCTGCCTGGTCCATGCTCTGTGACAATGGCCCATGGTCTGTGTGCTGAGAGGTATGAATTCTGCTTCTGATTGTTCTATTATTGAGTCTTTCTCTTCATTTAGGCTCCTCTTTGTTTCATGTAGTGGAGTTTGACATTTTGGTGTTACTTTCCTTCTTTTGTCCCTTGTTTTTTGCTGTTCAGGCAGGTCTTTGAGTGTACACAGATATGGGGTGTCCTGATGCTAGCAGAGGGTCTACATCAGGCCTCTGGTTCTCCAGGTGTTGTGAAACCACAACTCCCAGCATGCTTTTTCTGGTATCCCCTATATCTATGCAGTTAAAGCATGATGGCACTTGTGGTTTCACAACACCTGGAGGAAAGCCTATTCTACATGGTTTAGAATTTTGTTCTAGGTATCTGTAGCTCACTAGAAATATTGAAGGCCAGATCATATTTTTCTGTGACCATGGGCCATAGTAACTCTTTTACGTTATCTATGTAGCGTTTCATTGCGTAGATTGCAAGACCGCATGTACGCAATCTACGTAACTAATCGCTACGTAGATGGCGTAAAAGAGTTACTACGCATGCGGAGTAGCTAGAATTGTAAAATGAGGCACGTATTAAAAAAATTACGGGGTTGTGAATCTGGCCCCAGATCCCCAAACAGAAGGATCTGCAATCACGGGGCTGCACTGTCCATGGATTAATGCATTCACAATTTAGCCATTTCCTCTTGCATGAATGAATGTCCAATAGCTGGGACTTACCTTAAGTTTTCAGAATTCATAGCATAGAAATTCATGGCAGTTCAGAGCTCTGGATAGCTGCTAATCTAGAGGGAATGTCTGTACTGTCTTCTACTTTTTTTAGTGAGATTGTTAGGGCTTTACCATGTCTCATTGATAAATTTCCACAGATGTTATGCTGCTTAATGAAACAGTTTTTTTTTTCATAAAAAGAGACTGACTGGTCCTGATTTAATGGTAGCGGCTGTTTCTGCCTGCTGCGTGCAGAAAACAGCCATATCTGTCTTGTGTGGATGCGCACGCTACAGACTTCAGTGTAGATCTGGGACATCAAGAGTCAAATTTCTATGCTGGATGTCATTCCAAAGGTGGGGCAAAACAGGGCAGAATGCTTAAAGCATGTCCACATGGCGGGGGGGTGTGGTATTTAAATCACACAGTAAAGGCTGGGCTAAGTCCTCACACACGATCATTGCTGACACACAAGCCCCATTTTAAATGGAGCCGGTGCGTAAATGTTAAGGAGGAAATGCATAAGTGCGAGGGGAACGTCCTCCGCTCACATTTAAGCAAATTAGGATTGCACAGCGGCTCAATATCCGACCTCCGACCCTGGAGTCCACTCGCATCTAACTATTGTATCAGCATCCGGTCCAAGGCCCTCATTTTTTTTACCATTTTTGTGGTCTGAAGTAAACGCTACAAGAACACAACCTATTTCTTCATTACTTTTCCCATTGCTCCGGTCTTCAAGTTTTGACCTTGACCCCTCCATCCAGTCATTTCTCTACATTATACTGTTCAAGTTCTCTCCACTTCACCCAACACCATGAATGAGCCAACTCTATGCAGATATTTCATGAACCCGTCTTTTGTTCATTCCTCCATTCATTGCTTTTATTCCTTAGATCTCCATCTACTCAGCCTCTATCATTAATTTTATCATTTCCACCCCCTAGGCTCTCAACGATGCTGGAGAACCCGTCCAGGCAAAAAGAGTTGTTTCCCAAGTATGAAGCCTTACAACGCCAGGCTGCCGCTCTTGTGCAGGAACTGACGACACTGGGTGGCATTTGCAATGGTTCCCTCCCGCAAACCCCAAGACTGGAGTGTGATTGCGAAGAACTTCACCAATCTCTGTGCCGGGGGACACGGAACCTGCAGCTACGAGACCCAGTCAGTGTTATACATAGCTATAAAACAGATTGGTGCCCTGTAACTAATGGTGGAGGTGTCCTTTATCTAGCACAGAGCTTCTCAACCAGCGGTAAATGGAGCACAGTCTGGTGATACACAGGGTCACTGGGCAAGGTGCAATGCAGTTGAAGCTCTAATGATTTCATTTTTGACACTGATCCAGTGTGATGCTTATTTATGGCTGTATCAGTGCCAAAATCTCCTTAATAAAGAATATTTGGATATCGGAACTGGTATAATGTTGAATGCTGATGTAAGAGTGATGCAGAGCGTTAAATGGCCCTATTTGTATTAAATATACAGCTCTGCACATATTAAAAATACACAGATTAAATTGATGAATTTCTTAATTTTTTTTATTTTCTGGTCATTTACTACACAATTATTATTATTTTTTATTTTTTTTAAGCCTAAATATCAGCGTATTGTTGCACAGTTTGCTCAGGCATATTTTTTAACTAAACATATGTATTTTTAGGGGGTCATGACTTAAAATAAAAATGAATCTTGTGTGTTTATAACGAGTGGCCACGTTTCCTACGTCCTCTCCAGAGTGGCAGCTTTTACATACAATTTTGGACCAGGGTGTGGTCACATTGAGAAAGTTCTTAATGGTTTGGCTACAACCCTAGGGGCAGTGACTATACACCCCTTAACCCTCTTACCTCTGGTTAAAATTGCTATACACACCTGTTCTACAGAACAACAATGAATGTCACAAATCCAACATTGGGACTCTGAAATATGGACCGCTCTACTAGAATCAGGTCTCTTGGGAGGGATGGAATTTAGATTAAATCATCTTTTATTTCTTTTCCAGAACCTCACACTGGCTTTTGAAACCCTCTCCTCTCGCGTCTCCCAGTTTAACCAGTGGTGTCTGGACTGTTTGCGGGACTTGGAACGTAAAAAAATTTCCATCCATACGTCTTATCGAGAACAAGAGAGAGATCTGTACGTCCTCTTTTACCAGGACCCCGCTCTCCTTGCCAGCATCATACAGGATCACGAACAACGGGTCAGGGACTTGTGCTTGGAATAGATGGGACTTCATTTTTGTACTTCTGAAATAAATACAGCATCATATTGACGAGTCCTTGTTTTCCTTTTACTCGGGTGTTCTTCTGGGCTGAATCCTTACTGACCAATGTATTGCCTAGAAGTCCATGACAATATCAAAGTGCTGACCTATATTAATTAAGGTGGGGGCGGGGGTGGACAAGGGCTCCGTCCAAGACCACCTCACTCTGACTCAAGGTTACTGACTCCTGAAATATCCAAGAGACTCATGAAATTCAGGCAGTTCTCCTGGTATCCCAGGAGAGCCGGCAAATCTCCCACAGTGGGCTTGAGGCCATGGATTCATGCAAATCACAGCCTGAAGCCCCGCTCGCTGCCTAGCAAAACTATTATTCCTAGTGTTCTTAGGGACTTAATGACGTAATTTGCATTGCATAGTTCTTAGGGACTTAATGATGTAATTTGCATAATAAAGCCCCCCGCCATCCTAGTAAAGCAATAAAAATGCCATTGCTGGTCAGGGGGTGGGGCTTTGGTACATGATTTGCATAAACCACATCATCAAGCCCCACCCCTTTACCGGCATTTATCTCTTGTAATAAGAAGATGGCAACCCTGCTCCGACTGGACAATATTGTAAGCAGGTGCAGGAACTTGCCCCTCATCAGCGCTTATTGCGACACTATAATTTTTCAGCTCTTATTACAGCCCTTTATATAGTTTCAGTCTTTATTGCAGCCCCTCATATAGTTTCAGTCCATATTACAGCCCCTCATATAGCTTCAGTCCTTTTTGCAGCCCCTCGTATAGCTTCAGTCTTTATTGCATCCCCTCATATAGTTTGTCCTTATTGCAGCCCCTCATATAGTTTCAGTCCTTATTGCAGCCCCTCATATAGTTTCAGTCCTTATTGCAGCCCCCAATTGCAGCCAAATCCACGTACCCTCTCCTTGCTCTCTGCATTCTAGGTGACGCTGACGCGACCTTGGGGTCGCATCAGCGTCTTCATTCACCCCACGCACCACTGCTGTGAGGCCCTGCACCCGCTGTGACTCCAGGAAAAGGTGCCGGAACGCTGTTCCGTTGAGTCCAACTGGAAAAAAAGCCCTGATTGTAAGTAATGTTTAAACTATATTCGCAGGACTTGCAGATATATTCAGTCCTCCTTTTTTCCCATTTTGCTGCTGAAATTAAAATAAAAAAAAAATTCTCCAAAAACTTTTTGCCAAATTACATAAAAGCTGTAAAAAATGTTAATGTTAAAAGATTCAAATGAAAGAAATTGATGGGTCATCCCTTGGCTCTTATTATGTATATATTAATTGCCTTTTGGCCTTGGAGCAAGAGCATGGCACAAAATGTGGTGAAGGGGTGGGGGGTGGCAGGAAAAACAAAAACATAATGAAAAAAACAAAAAAAAAGAGTCCAAGACAAGAGAAATGAGCAACAAATCTGGGAATAATACAAGATCATTGCAAAGGCCAATATGAGGTTTCTGCATGGACCACACTATAGAAGATCATCTACAACCTACATCAACACCACTCTCATCCGGTGATCCCTCTAGTCTTTGGGGTTTATTTAGAAATATTAGACCTGATCCTCAATTAAGAAAGAGCGCTGACATATGTATGAAATGTACACATGTCAGCTCTGTAAAGGTACTGAACATGTGCTGTATTTATATTTCTACAATGACACACAGCCATCCAATGATGCGTTCCGTGTGAAAATCAGCCTCTGCAATGAGGGCAGGGTCACTCGCGATGCGTACAAGATACACGTGGTGGGAGTGCTAAGGCATTTAAATCGTACAGAGATGCAATATAGAATATTTCAGATAAGGGTCCAGGACATAGATCCACCATCCACACGTGGTAGTGCGGGGGGAGCGCCCTGTTCTCCTGCGTGCAGTATTGTGGATCTGGAATTCCATACGTTAGACTTCGTGTCGGAGGACACGTATGGAATTTCCATTTAAATCTGGATCAGGCCCATTGACAGGAAAGCAAAGCAGTAATGTTTCCAAGACCATTAACGGGTCTGTTATGTTGGCCCATTCTGAGCATCACTAATGTGGATCAGCAGGACCCCAGATTTACAGGTGGATGGAAAGCTGATGCAGTGGTCCGTCCAATCAACTGATTTTCGACATGGATACAGCTGGCCGCATAATCACGGATGTATCAGAAATAGTAGGAATAGCGAATATTCCTATTGGGAACGTGTACTATGTGGAATGGCTCTATTTCAACAATTATTTGTTCCCAAAACTGGGTAGGTTAGGGTCAAGCTGCGGGAGATGGAGGGTTAAGGTTAGGCAGTAAGAAGGGGGAAAGTTAGGGTTAGCCTGCAGGATAGGGAGGGTTATGTTACCTGTCGGGGTGTGGTTCATCGCAAATAAGGTGATCAGGCCTGTGGACTCATCTGAAAGCATTTGCTGACTTGTACTAAACTTGACAGATTTTTTCTTTTTTAGTTATTGTTGGTATATTTATCTATTTTTTACCACCGTTCTGCACCAGCCCCAAAATCTCAGCGCATCTTATTCATAGACCCATGACCGGTCGAAAAACTAAATTTGTATTCATCCTTTAGGCGCTTGTTACCTATGTTTCTTAGGGGAGTTGTGTTCCTGCATAGAGTTTCATCCCGGAACCCTGCTTCATGTAGGAGCTGTTGTGGAATCAGGGTGTGAGAGACATTGCGCTGCGGATGGCGGTTACACAGATGCAGAGATAACACAGGGCTGCTGTTGGAGGATAATAAGGTGCTGATATTTATATACTGCACTATAAGGGCTTCTTCTATGTCTCATATTTTACATATCTTGGACAGTAATATTTCCCCTCACACTCCACCCCCCCTCCTGACTGCTCGGTTCTCAGGCTCTCTCTATTGTCTGCAGTCAGGAAGTGAACAGGGTGCAGTTTATCCTATAACGATATAGGATGGGGGGGTGAGCACTTTCCTGAATCTGACCTCACTCATTCTTATTCTATGATGGGGGTGGGTGCAGAGAGATGCCCAGGACTTTGTGAGAAACTCCTTGCCCTGGATTAATTAACAAGCTGTGATGGGCACCCTATGGATATTTATTTCGCTGTGTTCGCTGTCACTGTGCCAAGGTAAGACGGGCATCAGGGTAAGGAGGCGTTGGTGCGGTGAGTGGTCTGTGGAAGAGCTTTGGTTTAGACATGAGAAAGAGAAACGGCTGTACAATACTTGGCTTGGCACTGAGTGTGTCTGGGTCACTGCGGGCAGAGTGGCGGGTGGCTGTGAAGAATGGGTAGTGAAAGAATGGTCTGTGAGCAGGAATAGCAGAGAGAGACAGGATGCTAGTGTGCGGCAGGGGTGATAGGTCACCACAAAAATAGCCGGCGGCAGAGTGTACACTTGCTGAGAAAAAGATCGGAATAATATAGAAACATAAAATAGAATGTGATGGCAGATAAGAGCCACACAGCCCATAAAGGCTGCCCATTTCTTTTTCCATGTGTTCTAAAATATCCTGACCCTAGGCCCTATTGAACCTCAATTTTGTTCAAGATTTCGGATAGCCTTATATTTTTTCCAAGCACGTTTAAATTGTTCTACTGTGCTAGCCTCAACCACCTCAGATGGGAGGCTATTCCACTTACAGTATCAACTACACTTTCAGAGAAGTAATATTTCTCTGCATTTACTTTAAATCTACCACCCCAGTTTATGGGCATGCCCTAGTCTTCTAATACTCCTTTTCCCTTGAATATACCCCTCCTGTGCCTGGTTACACCTTTTGATACAGTATATGTGACAGCTTCTATCATATCCTCCCTGGCCCTTCTCTGCTTCAAGCTATACATGTTGTTGTGTGACAAAGGCCATGCACCATTTTAGTTGTCGTTCTTTGCATGACTTTAATGTATTTATGTCCTGGAGATATGGCATTAAAGGGAGGCTTTAAATGTGTTTGTCAAGTGCAACATTATTGCTTTGGAGAGTGGTGAGATTTGTAAAAATAATATGCAGTATTAGATCATGGTAAAAGCAGATCTTCTTTGGTTCTGATCCGATGTCTGAGTGCATTTCTTTTTCTTTTTATCACTAATACTGATCAGATTTTACTGTAAAGCATAAAATTCCTAATATCTCCTCCCAGATATATGGTTTCATATCTTATGTGCTGTACACCACATGCTTTTATCAGTATCTCTCCATTCTAACCACTTCTGTTATTCTGTATGGGACTCTCTGTTGTTATCTTGTACTCTGTGGGGTTTATCATCAGTTGTGAGCCTGTAGCGGTATTTCGGATTTGTGCGCACATGACCTAAACACAAGCACTCGCAAAGGAGTGAAATTATCGGCTGTACACAGCCCTGGTGACAGAGCCTCGGGCTGAGGGTTGGATGGGCAGCTGTCCCGGACGTTCCGACAGCGGCCAAAGTACAAAATGGCCTGAGTTGAAAAATGCTTAATTGTGACAGTTCTAAGACCATCGTTTCGCAGCTGCCTGATCCCTGGTCTAAGTGATGATACACTCTGGAAGATCAGGGGGTTTTCTAAAATACAATTGTGCATAAATTAGAGTTTGCCTGCAATTATGTAGACTGCAAATGTGCTAAAAGCATGCAAAACCCACAGTTACGCAGTATTAATAGCTCTTCTATATGGCTCCAGCTAATTATTTAGCACTTTACAATTCTAACCACTTCAGAGACTCAATTTTAATTACATAGAAAGTGACAGCAGATAAGAGCCACATGGCCCATCCAGTCTGCCCAGTTGTTTATTTAAAACTATACTTACCCTAGAATATTTACCCTAAATTTAGTTTTGGATTTAGGATATCCTTATATTTATCCCAAGTTTGTTAACACTGTTCTCATGTGTTACATCTACCACCTCAGATGGGATGTGATGTATTCCAAAAAAAAGCACGGAAAGATAAATAACTTGTCTGTAAATAGAATTTAATATTGATTTTATTAAACAAATTATTGTGTGGCACCGGACCCAGCACTCCACCTCCATGTGACATCACACGGTATGACATCACATATAGGTGCAGCCATGCAGACCTGCAGTTATGACTCCACTTGCCAGTGGAAGCATATTAGACACTAAAAATGATTTATGTTTCAAGAGGTTAGCATCCATCGGCATTCATGGTCAGTTGAGTGAATATGCGGAGAAGGTGTCATAGACATGAAAAATGTACATTCATGGGTGTGAAATTTCCAAGAAGGCCAAACATCGTGCAAGAATTAACCAAAGCAGCCACGACCTGCTTGAGGACCTGAAAATGCGGAACGTTTCCTCCTGATGGGTGCCAGAAATGCTGTCTGAATAACACAAGACTGCATGCATGGAAATGAATCAGGTGATTGCAACACGAATGATGCTTTCCTTTCATCAACTGCCGCCATGGACGAGACATGGAGGCCGTTTTTCAATCTTGAAACTAAACGGCAGTCGATGCAATGGAAGCCCAGTGAGTCACCGCCACCTAAAACATTTCTGGGTTACCGCCAGTACAGAGGAAACAATGGTGGCGATGTTTTGGGACCGTGAGGGTGTTATTCTCACCAACTGCATCCCCAAGGGAGGGACGGGGACAGTTCTGGAGAAGAAGTTCCTTCCAGTGTTGTGGATAAGATGGCCACAAAAGTCTGTCTGTGCTCTTCTGTCATGGCAATGCTCCTGTTCATTGACAGCCCTTCAGCAGCACTTTCTCCGTGACAACAACATTGAAGAGATCCCTCATGCTCCCTATGACTTGATCTTGCACCAAGCAATTTTTGGCTTTTCCCAACACTGAAAGACACTCTTCGTGGCCGCATGTTTTCCAGTTGTGTGGCCCTTATGTCAATTATTTTACAGGGGTCTCAACATACCCCCAAAAAGGTGTTCACAGCGGCCATGCAGTTGTTGGGTCAACATTGTGAAAAATGTGTGCGGTTAGAGGGAGATTATGTAATTTCAGATTCCTGGTGTATAGAACATGAATGCACTTCATACCCCTGCGGACATAGCATGTGCTGAATTATGGTGTCATCGTTGAATTTTGTGATTGTTGGCAAAGTGACCAAAACCATAGAGATGGGAGTAACAGCAAGAAACAGTTGTAGAGTTGTACATGGGCAAAACCATGCTGAACTGATGGGGGAGGCAAATTTAAATTGTGCAAAAAGATTTAAGGCCAGATTGACTAAGCTGCTGGTTTGGAAAAGTGGAGATGTTGCACAAAGCAATCAATTAGATTCTAGCTACTATGTAATAGGAAAGTGAGAGCTATAATCTGATTGGTTGCTATGGGCAACATCTCCACTTTTCTAAACCTGCAGTTTAGTAAATCTGGCCCTTAGAGTTGATAGATTACATTTTCTAACTCAACTCTAAAAGCCAGAATAATATTAGAGCTTTACAGTAACCAAGTAATTTCCTTGCATGAAAAAAAGACAACAATTAGTCCTCTCCACATTGCAATCTGACTTGTCCAGGTACAGATTGTCCTGTGTCCCTGGCACTATATATAACAATGAATATACAAACTGGCCCTTGAGACCAGTGTCATTTTGGTGTAATTATTCAGGTATTCGGCTGGTATATATTTAATCCAATACACTGATACAGTTACAGCAGGGAGGTATATGTGCACAGTGAATGCAGGAAAGCAGAGAGGTTTCCATGCAGGAAACAGGTGCAGAGCCCGCGGTGTGGACAGACATAGTGAAGATCTGAGAATATCGTAAATCGGGAATGTAGATGACAGGAGGAAGCGATCACACAGAAGGTGCAGTGAGAGACAAGCGAGTGCGGCTGAGGAGTGTAGAGAGATGCGCTAGTGCTGTGTACCTTGTATGGGAACAGTACAATAAGATAGGTGGCAAAGTAGTAGACTTTGAACTTGATCCTCAGTTAAGACTTATGTACGCTACATAGGTAAGGAGTGTGGGTCGCTGCTGAGAACAACCCTTTGTCGGAAGGGCCGGTGTCTCACAGCCAGTTCCGAACCAAAAATGAATGGGTAAGTTTTTACATCTAAAACCCAGAATTCGTGGCAGGGACTCCCACTGGTACATAAATCGCCTATCAGTTTGCACTGTACATGCAAGGAATGCATCCATCCATCCAATGCAGAATCCCATGCAGATTTCTGTCTCAACATGGGGGATGGGTCCACTCACCATGCTTACGAGATACACATTATGGGTAGCCTAGCTATATAAATTTTACAGTGAAGGCTCGGCTAACAATCCAGTATCCAAAAGCAGAGTTGCATGTGGAATACCAAAGGTAGGGTCCAGGACTCATAAATCTCGACACGGTCCAGTTCTATGATTGTTCTTCAGTTCCAATCGATTCCGGCAGGTTAGCATAATATTTATAGTGTGAGCGCGCTCACAGGCAGACGTGCAATCCTGTGATCTGTAGGGTCTGTCACAACTCCATGCTAGAAATGGGAGTAGTCTCCCAAGAGCTCGTACAGATGTGTGAACACAGCGGGGATCTGCTATCAGATCCCCATTGTCGCTGGGTTTGGATCTCTGGACCCAGTCCAGTGACGCGTCTGTCAGAGGGGAGGGGCTAAAATAACCAGTAAGCATTCTCTCTTAGTCAATATACAGTAAAGGCATGATTCTAGTCCATACAACAACAATAACTAGTCGGCGATAATACAACCGAAACTTTGTCCCTGCCTCTCCTCCGCTCCTACTTTTCCTCTCCTCCACTCTGTCCATGTTATCCCTCTCGCTCTGTCCCCATTCTCTCCTCTGCTCAATCCCGTCTCTCTCCTATGCTCCATTCCATCTCTCCTCAGCACTCTCCTACACTTTCCTCAGATCTGTCCCCACTTACTGTCCCCACTCTCTCCTTTCTGCACTGTGACTGCTCTCTCCTCCAATCTGTCCCCACTCTCCTCTCTGCTCTGTCCCCACTCTCCTCTCTGCTCTGTCCCTGCTCTCCTTTCTACACTGTCACTGCTCTCTCCTCCTCTCTGTCGGTGCTCTCTCTTCTGCTTTGTCCTACTTCTCTCCTTTGCTCTGTCCCTGTTCTCTACTTTGCTGTGTCCCCACTCTCTCCTCTGTTCTGTCCTGGCTCCCTCATTCACTCTGTCTCAGTTGTTTTGCGCTCTTTTCCGCTCTGTCCCCGCTCTTTCTTCTGCTCTGTCCTTGCTCTCTTCCGCTCTGTTCTCATTCTCAGATGAGGATGAATGCTGATGAGGTAACCTTGTTGCCAGTTTAGTGTCTGCAGGTAAAGTGCCGCGGATTTAATCATTGCACTACATACTTCACACATAATGCAAACGAACTAAACTTTAGATGCAACGCAATGCTACAGATTTGTCTGAAACTTTAATCTCAATCTGATCCCTTGAAAATGAGATGTTGGATTCTGACCTGTGGTTACTGTACCACATAATGGCTGGCAGACAAAGGACTCGGCTAGGACACTTTTTTTAATACAAAAACATATTTTGAAACTTTCTTACTGATTCATTTGAAACTGAGGGTGAAGCTCAGCCATATAATTACTGAGGAGAGCGGGTAACATGAATAATTCACTGGGCACAAGTATAGTAATGGGTAGATTTGTACAGTGTTATACACAGAAACGACATTTTCTCTGTGTTATATGAATACTGTTTACTTAGTTCCCACATTAAACAGGAAAACAACAGGAAGATAGAGAACTCCCCACCCCCACAATCCTCTCATCCCGTGTCCTGTCTACGTCACACCACATCAGGGATGATCGTCAATGCTTCCACACGCTGTACACCTCTTCCCTATGGTTTTTCATGTGGTTCTTATTCTATGGGAGCCATTAGAACATTGTTGCATGATGTTTCATTAAATGGATTTTTTTACTTTATTACCCAGATTAAAGATATAGGGGTAGATCCAGAACTAATTACGCTATTGTATTTACGCTAGCCGGAGATGTAAAAACACTATTTTAAATGTACGCTGCGCATGCGCGGGTCAGATGTTATGCCACGTAACTCTGAATGTACGTACCAGCCTCGTATCAACAGCGTAACTATGAATGAAGGGGCGTGACAGCAATACAACACCTGTAATTACGCTTCGGAGGCGGGGTGAGCCATTTAAATCATACAGTATGGCCGTGCTTAGGCGCTTATGTACGTAAAGCCTTTACAAACGTCAGTAGTTATACATTGAAAAGTTAAGGTAAATTTTGGCAAGCGTAAAACGGCAAAATTAAGTACGATCGAGGGGAGTGCATAGAAAGTACGCTAGCGGTAATACGCTACACGATGAAATGTAAAGGGAACGTAGGTCTGGATCTGGGCCATAGTGTGGCCCTTTTGGGTGGTTAGAGGGCCACGGCTTGAGTTCACAAAGTGTATTTGGTTGTCCATCACTAACTTAAATCAATCAAAACAGCGGCTGTGATTGTGTCGAAAGTTTGTTTGAACATAGTGTTATGTTGCTTTAATGATCAATTAACTAGGGTGCTGAATCTAACCTCCGGGCAGATTTTAAACAAAGTCCCTTATGGTGGGGTTGGATTTGGCTGCAGGTTAGCAGCAGGTCGCAGCCCCCAGTGGCCACTCTCAACGGTAACCTAATATGCCAAGCCCATACACTAGTATGAAACCCAATCACCTCTATTAGGAAAACTCAGCATAACATTGATGCACACTCGCACCAGAAATAGAGAAAGACGATATAGCATAGTGGGTACTGCTAACAGACCCCTAAAGATGAAAGGAGGGTGCTGGAACTGGTGAGCGGAACTCCTGGACACTCAGTGAGTGGAAGGATAATACTGCTCATGGACTTAGACTAGAGCCCGAGACACGGTCCAAATAGAAAATAGACTCAAGTACAAAGAGACCGGCGTTCAACACCTTAGTAAGCTGAATGTCAGAGCGAGTGCAACAGGAATGAGGATGGTTAGTATTAGGATGAAGAAAACTTACCTGACACTGTTGGACTCTCTGTAGACACGGCAGTTGGGGGAATGATGCTGTATCATCGGAAACTGATGAAAAAATGGTAGTGATCTGTCAAAATACAGATCATCAAAGTGGCAAACTACTCTCCCTTGCTAGGTACCAGAAAACTAGGGACAAATCCTTACAACCCCGGTATTGTCATCAGATGAAAGGAATTACATTTCAGGCCATTCCCGGACACCTTGCTTGTGATTTGTGTAGAGCAGGATGTAGTTGGAACAATGAAATGTACTGTGGATCTCTAGTGAGTTGAGTCATTTTAAGGTCTATGAGGGCCTTAAGGTTGTCATATTCATTAATTACAAAGCAAATTTCCTTTTTAATACCTACAGTATTTGTCATTGCTGACTGATGACCTGTAAAAGGCTGCCCCCGCAGAGAGGTTTTCTCATTCTGAATACGTTGTGCTGCACCATGCTCTACATTCCCTTTATTGAATCTCTCTTGTCTGTAGCTTATTTACAGTGATTAAATCAGGTCACTTCTATCACTGGACTGGTTGCAGAATATTTAGAATAATGTTTAGAAATTCAACTAGTTGCAGAAGAATGACTATAATCAAAGACAATGCAACTATATGAAGTTTTTACAGTTTTTGAAATATATAATTATTATACATAGATGATATATAATTATTATACATAGTAGAAACAGAAAGCAGATAAGAGTCACGTGGGTCAGCCAGTCTGCCCATTTATGTATTTGTATTTATTGTTTTTAAACAAAATGGGCCTGATCCAGAGCTTTGATGTTACACTGAGCGCTGTAGCGCTCAGCGTAACATCGCTGCTCTGGGCCGACACTCCCCCTGTGCGGGCGTATGGCCCCTTCCTTACGCCGGCTGAAGGCTACCCTAACTTACTAGCGACGGCGGCCGTAGCTCTGGATCAGGCCCAAAGTGTGTTAGTGGCCTGATGTGACTGGATGCGCCCTCCAGTTGTTACCATAGTAACCCTAGCGTAGCAAGAATCGTACGGAACTTAGGGCATATTCAGAGATCTGTTTGAAAAAAGTACGCAGTTATACGCACTGAAGTTGCTAGGCAACACCCATGACACTCCCCTCACACGGACGGGTTGACAAGTCCCTTATCTTTAAGCGTGCGTTTCCGTGCATATAATGACTCCATACGTGCGTATCTAACTAACCGCGCCCTCACCGCACCCTCAAATGGTCATTTAAATGCATTCTCCCACCCACTTACACGGATCTTTCTCCGGACGGATTATAAACACGCCCCTCCGTATGGAACTTCCCACGTGCGATTCACAAGTCCGTGCCTAATGGACTTCCGTGCGTAAAATCAACGTAGATTGCGTAAATTTAATCACTACGCATGCGCAGTTTATTGGATTGTTAAAATACGCACGGAACTTCTCGCAAATACGGTTCTTTGAATATGGTCCTTAGGACCAGATTTACTAAGCTGTGTTAATGGAAAAGTGGAGATGTTGCCCATAGCAACCAATCAGATTCTAGCTGACATTTTCTAGTATGTAATAGGAAAGTGAGAGCTAGAATCTGATTGGTTGCTATGGGCAACATCTCCAGTTTTCTTTTCCTGCAGCTTAGTAAATCTGGCACTTAGAGTAATCGGGGTAATAAAGATTCAAGGTTTACACGTTAGAAGGGGTATACTTTTACATTCGGTGCTGGATCCTAATTTGAACAAATGGTAAATTCTTTTATACCCCTCTCATGGTCCGAGCGGCTATATTTCAAACATGATACAGCCACCCGCTGAATGGTGGAAAGGCCTGGAAACAAGAAAATTGCTATTGGGACTGGGAATCTATTTCCCTGGTTCCAATTGCTACAGGCTGCAGCAGTTGCAGTGGGTAATAGGTTAGGGTTAGGCTGCAGCAGTTGCAGTGGGTAATATGTTAGGCTGCAGCAGTTACAGTGGGTAATAGGTTAGGTTTAGGCTGCAGCAGTTGCAGTGGTTAATAGTTTATGGTTAGGCTGCAGTGGTCAAAGATTAGGGTTAGGGCTTAAGGATAAGTTTAGGGTTAGGCTGCAGGGGGGGGGCATGGAAGGGTGGGTTTAGACTCCATGGCCTGGCGTGTTAAGGTTAGCTTGCAGGTCATGGAAGGTTAGGGTTACTTTCAAAGCTAAATAAGGCTTTAAATTCAGAACAAGAATATAATGCTATGCTTCAACCTCTGGTGGCACAATGAGAAGGGTCCACCTGTAACCTGTTTAAAATGCCTTTTTTTAAAGTTGACAAGCATGTAAAGTGTCAAAACAATTATTCCATACTTAGGCTGGCATGATGTGATAATGTGAGGGGTGCTATGCATGGGGGGCACCAGGCTATCAGTGTGCTTCCCCTATCTTCCCTCTATTGCTCTCATCCTTGCTGAGCCTGCTAGAGCAGTGCCACCGGTGAAGCAGCAGGATGACTGCTGCTGTGTAAACTTTGTAATGCTTGCTGCCTCTGACTTACAATGTATTACAGCGTTGTTCAACTGTGACAGGCATGCTGAGGCAGCGTAGTTCAACCCATCATATCTGTTTAGCGTGTGACTCTGGCGTGACCAAAGGTCTTGTCAGCATCAATCAAACGAGAGCATGCCACGGAGGAAAGAAGCAGGAGAGAAGACACATAAGGTAAGTACGTTTTCAGAGACAACTAAGTGGGAATATTTTAAGGCTGAAAACACAAGTAAGGAGAATGGAAGGCTGGAGACACAAAAGGAGGAAAAATTTGGAAAGGTGGAGACACATAAGGGGTGATATAGTTAAAGGCTGAAGACACAGTATATAAATGGTAAGCTTCAAAAGAGAAGCTTCATCATTGGTAAATAAAATCATCCCTAAATTATTCTGTGTGAACCACATGGTCAGATCTATCTACCAATCATATTGCTGTCTATTGGTTATTTAACAAGTCATTTTCTACATTTATTAAAACAATGAAAGAAAATTACACTTTAGAAAAATCTGGACCTAATAAACTAATAAATATTATGTTATTTTTTTGTCTTTTTGTCTTTTTTTTTTTATAAATAAGTCCATAAAATGAACTTTGTTTTATCAGTTTCTCAATAAAAATCACCCGTATACAAAAACACTCTAGCACTGTGATCTGGAGATGTGAAAACTTTGCTGTGCTCTCTTTACAAAATATTTTCTTCAAATCATCAAATAAAGTTTCTTGTCTCATTCTTATTATTTTTCTGACATAGTTGAAGTTCTTTTATAGCTAAAGCTTTATCAACCACAAACATAGGATGATCTTGAACAAAGTACAAGCTTTTTTTTTTTGTTTTGTACACACTTTTTTATTTAGTGTGTTTTAAATATACTATACAACTTATAATTTTGTATAATAATTAGTATATAACATGCAGTAAAACCAAATGTATATGGCTGTGGGGCATTTCCCATTAACTGGGAGGTAAGAAACGTAAACAAATTATAATGTGCACACAGAAACTGCATCTTCTGCATATTTGACTTCAGGCTCCTATTAACAGCATCACTACTGAGAGAATTATTCATACTTGGAAAACTCACATGTCCACATCAGCGAGAAATAATAATTAATATTTATTCATCTTCTTCTCATTTCTTTCTGCTTATTCTGATAAAATTACCATTTAAAACTGTTTCATGTTTGGCTCTGATTGTTCTGATTAAATATATGTTTATGAAGAATAATCAGTGCAAGAATTTGATAATAAGTGCTTCTTAAAACATACCATTGTACGCAACAATATGGTAGTATATATTACAAATGAGCTATTCAGACATGGTAAAATCAGAACTGAATTTCTGGGCTCCAGAGCAAACGATGACAGAACTCTAAGCTTCCAGTCAAATTCTGGAAAAATGTTGGTTCTTGTGTATTTTGCATCACAATTAAAACCTATTCCTGTAATCATGGACCGTATTCACAGATATGATCTTGCGTGGTTTTCCGTGTGTGTATTTAGGAGCGGGTTAATTACGCATACGTAGTAACTTTTTCCATGCCAGTTACAAAGGATTTAGGCACGGAAGTCCATTAGGCACGGACTTCTGAATCGCACTTAGGGACATATGTACAGAGGGGTGTGGTTGTCTTCCATACGTGTGAAGTTGGGCGGGGAGATGCTTTTAAATGAGCTTTTGAGGGTGCGGTTAGTAATGTACGCACGTACGTAAGTAACATACGCCCGTAAGTACACAAGTACAGTTAAGGGTACCCTATGGAAGCGTAAGTCACCGAAAACCCATCCATGCCAGGGGAGTGTCATGGGAGTTGCCTTGCTACATGCACACGTATATTTCCGCACTTTAGACACACACATCTCTGAATCCGGTCCCATATTCGCAGGGGCTTGAGTAGTGATCATATACTGGTCCTGTGCTGCTCAATAAAGTTAGGGCATGGTTACCAACTCTCCCTGAATAAACGGGAGACTTACAAAATTTGGACATAGCTCCCTGTATCCTGGAAGAGACAGCAAACCTCCCTCTGGCCTCAAGTCCCGCCTCCCTGTTAGAGCCCTAGTGTTACTAGGGGATGGGCGGGTCTTGATAACACAATTTGCATCCCTAGTAATAGTGCAATTGTAGCTATGCCAGACAGGGAGGGGGGCCTCAAGATGTGATTTGCATAAAATCTCATCATCTTGCCCTGCCCCATACTAGTTTATCTTTCTTCCCTCCAAGACCTCCTGGAAGGAAGCAAGGAAGTAGGGATGACTGAGCAATGCTGGAAAGGGGGTATTGGGCATAATACAGCTGATTCAGAGCTAAGATTAATTGCAAAAGGAGCAAATCTTCACCTGGATAGCCAATATTGCAATCTGAGGGGTGCAAATGAATGACATTTTTTTTGCTTCAAAGGAAAATATTTACTTGTCTTGCTTATTGAATGTAAATCCTATTCTGATTGCACATTAGTTTGCTTCAGTTCAACATATTTTTGGTGCATATTTTCGAAACCTTAATCTGTCCCAGTGCCTGGATCTTCCACTAGGAGAAAACACATCTGCTGGAACTGTTTCTTAGTAATATACCACTATACTAGTGAGGGCAATTGGCTTTTTTCTTTTGGTTTGTGTTGAGGTTTTATTAACAGCAGTAAACTGAACAATACATTTTTTTAATTATGTTTTTTATTGACAACTAAAGTGGTTTTACTTCCACATGTTATAAATATATATTTCTAACAGGTTTCCTTTTTCTTCAGAATCCTGATTTTTGCAGTTTGGTTTGAGAGATAAACACGGAGAGATTTTGAGACAAAATCAATGCAATTTTTATTGAATAGAATGACAGAGTAGTTTCAATAACTTGCATTGACTGATGGGACAAATGACTGCAGTATTATCATTAGTTACTTGCACACAGTTATTGTTTATTTGTGCAAAACAGGTTCACTTGTCAGCAGAAAAACATTTTCATTAGGCCTCAGTCTTTCTAATCACAATGTGAACTGACTCATCCAGCACTATGTCAGTGGATTCAGATTTAATACCGATAGGTCACTTACACGCACACGCAAGGTGCGTAAGTGACCTGACCACTAGATGTTACACTAGGGTTACCACAGTATACTATAGTAACCCGAGCGTATAAACAATCGGACGGAACAAAGTTCTAAGGAAATGGGCTGTGCTTCCCCTCCGCCCGCTAAAGTGTACAGTGTGGGAGGGGTCTGCAGTGGATCAACGGTCGTACAGACCGCTGCTCCGTCCAACACAGATAATGCATGCTTTACTGCCATAAAGCCTGCATGACAGAGGGGAGTGACAGGTGGGGTGTGCATGGAAAACGTGCGGGGTCTGAATCCGGTCCGGTGTTATTATCTGAGTTATAACACGGCTGAAGCTGTCATTATCATTATCAGACTATAACATAGAGTAACATCCCTAGGTCTGTCTCACCTTCCCTGGAGACTCTTGGTGGCCTGTGTCAGTACAGCCTCAGTCTCTGCCAGACATCTCCTGCTGCTGAATGGAGGTTTCTCTCCTCTCCTCCTGATCACTTTTTACTATCACTTTCATCAACAACCTCACAGACACCCAGCAAAACAACTCCCCAGCCCTCTTATCACCTAGCAACACCCCTGCACCCCAGCCTTAGCAACCCCTCCAGTCACAAGACAGGAAGGGGTGGAGCTTAGCACAGACAATTTCCTGTTTCTAACACTTGGTGGCCTGAGACAAATGCTAATATATAAGTGTATAAATATATAAATAAGATAGATAGATAGATAGATAGATAGATAGATAGATAGATAGATAGATAGATAGATAGAGAGATAATAAAGTTATAGAAGAATAATAATAATAATAATAATTAATAATAATGCATTACTATCATATATATAGTGTAATTATACAGGTATAGAAGGAGAGCAGTTCTGGTTAGTATATGAGTAAATAGAATGTTCTCTTTGTAGTTTTATAAAATAGGAAGAAACTGCCTATATTTGGCTGCCAGAAGCGGAAACACTTCTATTGTTTATAGTTATTGGCAACACATTCGTATCCAGCCCCTGAGACAGACAATGATCGAGAACAATAGACACCGGTTGTGTTCTACAACATGTGTGTCTCCACATGGAAGAATTGTGGGTGGGATTATTATGCATTATGCTGAAGGTGTCAGAAGTGCAATAGAAATATAAATGTTAATAAACAAATACATTTTTAAAAATAAAATAAATAATATTTATTTTAAATATTAAATACATTTGAATGACAACTTCCTGGAATAATAAAAAAATATGGACTATTATTTGCTCAAAAAAAATAAAAAATGTCCAGCATAGTTCTCTATCTGTTTGATACATATTATTATTAGGATTGTTTTACAAAATAAATATTTGCATTTATTTAAGTTGTCAACATTTGTGTAAATAGCTGCAGAAAGCTTAGAAGCCTAACCCCCAGATTAACACTTGGGGCCAGATTTACTAAAATGTGGGATCGGAAAACTGGAGATGTTGCCCAAAGCAACCAATCCGATTCTAGCTGACATTCTCTAGTATGTTATAGGAAAGTTAGAGAATCTGATTTCTATGGGGAACATCTCAACTTTTCCAAATCCGCAGTTTAGTAAATCTGGCCCTTGAATGTTTATGATAGAGTAATAATATAATAATATACATAGTCAGTGTATGTAGAGTAATACATAGTCAAATTAGAATGTAATATAATATGGAAAAAGCAAATCAACCAAGACCAAGAACAACCAATCAGAAAAGTGATCTCATTTACTGCATTTTAGGTATTGGATCTAATTATCTATATAGTACATAGTAAATAATCCCACATGCTCTCTAAACTATATCAATTAATTCCAGTGAACGATATAGCAACAGAGAGTAGTAGTAGTAGTAATTGGCTGACCTTGGAAATAACCGATAGGCATTAGATTGGATTTATAGTAAAGACAGTGAATAAGATTGAACTTTTTATGTCTTTTACAAATGATAATTATTTTCTCTTCTCTCCACATAGCGTTCACCTGTTTATACCACCAGGACCCTTGCGTTAACGGTGGAAAGTGTCAGGTACTAAAGAATGGAACCCATATTTGCAGGTGACTGAATCTATATTTCCCTCTAATGCTGATTGTGCGTCCTTCAGCTTAGACTAAAGCTGGGTTCATACTACAGTTTTTATCACCCAACTGTCATTCCAATCACACGATAAATAAGTGGTTTGAACTATATCTTTCAAGCGCCTGCACGATCAAATGATTTTGCGCCATAGCACATCTGATTGTTTGATTTGAATTTTATAGACTGTGTAATTTGTCAGATGAACGATGGCGCAATACCGTGAGAAAAGTTTATTGTGTATGATTTTCTTACCTTGATTTCAAACGAAATATTTAGTTCGGCTTGTTTGTATTCCTATAATTTAGACTATCTTACCCAAAGTAAAACCAATTGGCCAATAGATGCAACCTACACATTGAAATCATTGAACTGTTTTACCTTTTTTAAGACCTTCAATGAAAGAAGGGTGATATTATAGCCTGAGGACCCTCAAATCACATGACTGTCCCAGTTTAACAGGTCAGAATTATAGAAGCCTTGTTCATAATCTCTAGTGCCAACCCAATCGTAGGTTCTGTCCGCTACCTACAATTGTATGTTTGATAGGACCATGACAAAGGTTATATGTATTGTGTATATTTCTGCTATTATGAATCGTAGGATTTGTGATCTGATTTATCATTTAGTTGCCCGGAGGGTTTCCTTGGTGACTATTGTCAGACTGTTGGACCTCCCTGTTCGCCGTTTATCTGTCTTAATGGAGGATCGTGTTCACGCTTATCGACCTCAGAGTATCGCTGCATGTGTGGGCCTGGATGGACAGGTGAGAAAGCGCCATGTTTTTAAATAATGTTAAAAAAAAGCTGTGGTAATTCAATATTTCATAAATTGCAGTATCCAACACATTATATTTACTCAAACTAATTAAATGTACAATTTTTACAAAGTTCGGGTTATTTATCAAAGTTATCTTTATTAAATATGTGGGTTTTATCACTATTTCAGCAGCATGTTAACAGAGTATGATTCTATCTCAGGATTGGCCCACCTCAGCAATGACATCACTGGCCATGGTTAATAGGAGAGGTCAATGTATCAAGCATTGAAATTATGGAATGCATTAAAGACTTGCAGATTTAAATTGCATTTAATTTGGGTATTTGCCCTACTTCTTATAGATATGAGGGCTTCATGGCAGTTTTAGGTCTAAAATCCAAATAAAAAAATTTGCATTATAGAACTTAAACCACAAATATTGTACTGATTTCAGCAAAATGGATTCTTAAATTACTAGTAGGAAAGAAAAGCTTTAAAGGGAATAAAAAGCTAAGGACTACCATAGGGCCCGGAGCCCCTTTTAATAACGTTTTACAACAGTTGACTGTACATATGCAAAGACTCCCGATCCTATGCTAATTTTATTCAGTGTTTATTCAGTGTTTCTGGGGTCGGCCAACCCCAGTTTCATTGTTTATTGTAATATGAAAATATATTTATATATTATTAAGTAAATACTATTATTAATATTAACTACCAGTACAATAGCTGTTAGATAGAAATATATATAAATTAAATTGTTCATCTTAAAAATGTACATGTTTCATAGTAATTTAAATTAATAGTGTTCTTTTATTATTGCTTCATCCCCATTTTCATTTCATTCATCTCCATTCGCTTTTGTGTAGAAGTTCATGGGAGGGCAAAACACAGTCTTTGCCCCCCCAACAAAAATCATGGGGGGGGCGACTGCCCCCTCTGACTTCCCCCCTGGTTCCTACACCCCTGGTTGTGCCACGTGCCCCCCCCCCTCCCCTAGTTGTAGGTGCTAAAGAGTCTGCAATAGACTCATTATATAGTGCCATAATGGCTGATCCAAAGTTGGAAGTAACAGCTAAAGCATTTTATAGCGCAAGGAGGAGGCAAATTTTAAATATGTAAAGAGAATTAGAGTTGAGAGGTGACTTTCTAAGTTAACTCTAAATCACCGTCTGAAATGAAAATAGTTCAGTATTAGTTTGATATAAGCAAACGCAAAGTATTTTCCATAAAATTCAATTTCATTTTGCTCATCCAGTTTTTCTGTAAATTGATGACATTGAGTAACATTATTCTGGTCATTGCAATGACTGTTATAAGTATATTGTTTTGTATTCCAGTAACATAATAACAGTGTTCTATAATAGTCATGTGACTGACTAACATTCCCCTCCCCCTACATCCCTTTTATTCATTGTTTCCGTTTTATACTGCTATGTACAGTGTACGGTCCAGACTTTTCTCATACTATAACTTGAATATATTGAGATCTTAGGTTTATAGCAGTTAATCCCAACCAGCGGTAACTGTACTGAAAAAGTGATGCCCTGGTGGTACATGGGGCATCTGGGTGAGGTTATTAGGAGTTACAGTATCCAGAAGATCCCCGTTGTATCCTGCCTCCCATGTAGACAGCCACTACCCTGGCACGTATCGACTTATGAAAGCTGGACTTGGCTTTAAAATTTCTTTGCCATCCCCAGGTAAAATGGGTATATCTCGGAAATCAGATCAAGCATAAGGACAAAAACATGCCTTTACAGAAGAATTACAATAGTTCCCCCTCCCATCACTGTACACTTCCATCCGCTTCCCACCCCATCATCGGAAATACTTTCAGTCCAGCAGTCAGGATCCTGAGGATTACGATCCATGCTAGAAGTCTGCTGTGCGCCAAAGCACGGTCGCAAAATGCGTGAATTTTTCCCTCAAAAAGCATAAAATTACATATTTTTGTAAGTCTGTGCCAGCATCCACTACATTATATACTACAGTGCGTCTGGAGTGTAATGAAATTGGGAAGTGTGCGGGCATATCTGATAATCGGACCCTATTTCCTCCAATATTTTTATTTGAAGCCTCCCCGGTATTCCCATCATGTCTCTCCAGCCTCCCCAGTATTCCCCATAATGTCTCCAGCCTCCCCAGTATTCCCCATCATGTCTCTCCAGCCTCCCCAGTATTCCCCATCATGTCTCTCCAGCCTCCCCAGTATTTCCCATCATGTCTCTCCAGCCTCCCCATTATTCCTAATTATGTTTTTCCAGCCTCCCCAGTATTCCCCATCATGTGTATTCAGCCTCCCCACTATTCTCCATCATGTCTCTCCAGCCTCCCCAGTATTCTCAGTCATGTCTCTTCATCCTCCAAAGTATTTCCAGTCATGTCTCTCCATCCTCCTCAGTATTCCCAGTCATGTCTCCCCAGCCTCCCCAGTATTCCCCATCATGTCTCTCCAGCCTCCCCAGTATTCCCCAGTCTTGTCTCCCACGCTCCCCATCATGTCTCCCCAGCCTCCCCAATATTCCCAATTATGTCTTTTCAGCCTCCCCAGTATTCCCCATCATGTCTCTCCAGCTTCCCCAGTATTCCCCATCATGTCTCCCCAGCCTCCCCAATATTCCCAATTATGTCTTTTCAGCCTCCCCAGTATTCCCCATCATGTCTACTCAGCCTCTCCACTAGTCTCCATCATGTCTCTCCAGCCTCCCCAGTATTCCCAGTCATGTCTCTTCATCCTCCAAAGTATTCCCATTCATGTCTCTCCATCCTCCCCAGTATTCCCATTCATGTCTCTCCATCCTCCCTAGCATTCCCCATCATGTCTTTCTAGCCTCCCTGGTATTCCCCATCAAGCCACAGTCTGGGCTGACATATAGACTTCTATGCAGATCAGCTTTCGTATTGACCGCTGATCCACACGGCAGTGATATGCTATAAAGTTTACACATGACGGGGGAGTGACAGGAGAGTTCACTATCCTCTTACGTGTGGACTATCCGACCTCTCTAGGACACAAAGGCAGCATAATATTGGAATAAATGTGTAGGTATGTTATGTAGATAACTTTTTTGTTGACCTTCGTAACTCAGGAACCTTTATTAAAGGAATATTTTTAAAAGAGAGAGAAAAGGGGGCTAGCGCCAATGGAGCACTTCTGTGATGTTGGCAATTAAACATGTATTGTGCTATTATTTGATCTACCGATAAAAAAATTCCATCTCATCCCATGATGATCCATTCAACCAGACATGGTGTAAAGTAGAAAAGAAAAATACATTTATTATCAGGAGTCCTACTGATGAAAACGGAGTCCCGGTATTTACTTGTGGGCTTGACTGTCAGCTGGAGGCTCCTGTCCCAGGGTAATGACGTCCCTCTGCCGTTGCTAGAATGCTGGATCTGTACTAACGCGTTTTAGGCAGTTTGCCCTTTCTCAAAGATCTCCTTTATTAAAGGAAGCTGCCAAAGTAGAAGAGTTTATTTTGTATTCCAGAAATTACTTTTGGCTTCTTTACAAATTAATATCTTGTTACTCAGGCAAAAACTGTGAGTATGTCGACCATTGCACAACCAACCGCTGCATGAACAATGGAAAATGCGTCAACAAGGCGCCTGGCTTTGAATGCCAGTGTCAGCGTGGCTTCGATGGCGAGGCTTGTGAGAGGGATGTGGATGAATGCCAGGAAACAGGCACCTGCAGGAACGGCGGAACTTGTATCAACCTGATAGGGTCCTTCAAGTGTTTGTGCCCATCTAACTACGATGGCATCCACTGCGAAATGATCAAAGGGACGTGCTCCTTAAACATCTGTCTGAACTCTGGGACGTGCCAACAAGCCGACATGAACTTGTACCAGTGCACATGCCCACCTGGTAAGTTCATTGCTTTAAATCATTTTGGTCACATGGCTGCAAATGGGAGGTCGTTGGGTCTGGCCCAGCGGCCTTTCACCAGGAGGTTGTTGACTTGTTAATGAAGTGTCTCTTTTACTTTGTAGGTTACACAGGTTCTCAGTGTGAGGAGAACATTGATGATTGCATCAACCACAAATGTCAGAATGGAGGAATCTGTGTGGATGGACTTCAAAGATATTCCTGTAACTGCCCATCTGGATGGGAAGGTAGAGAGACTGGTGTCTTCTTCCTCTCTACTCCTTCCCAGCTTGTGTCTGTCTTCTATTTCATACGCTCTTATTTAATTTCCCCTTCCCTGATCCAATTGTTGCTGGACAATCTTATTAGGAAGGGCCCAGGAGGGTGGGAAGATAGTCCCGATCATTGTGCAGTGTGTAATACCCGCGGTGGCCGGAGTGTTTTGTTAGTTGTTGAGGCCATCGCATAGTGTGTGGCCAGCATTACACACTCACACACCAGCAATGACATTTTTATTTCTATATATTTTTTGCTTTCTGAAGGTAACATATGTCAGATTATAGAAAATAATAATAATGGACCAGCTAAGAACTTATATATGATCCTCATTTAAATGTATATGTAGCGTCCTGCACATGGAAAGCCATAAGTGTACAGTGATCCTATGTCGCACGGGGATCCTATATCGCACGGGGATCCTATATCGCATAGCGATCCTATATCGTACGGGGATCCTATATAACACGGTGAGCCTATATTGTACGGCAGGGGCGGAACTACCCATTGGTGCAGCGGCTCATGCTGATACAAGGGCCCACAGCCATCATCACCGCACCGCCGAAGCTCCCCACTGGGTTACCTAGGATATCATCAGGGCCAAAGCATATTTTTTGCACCTGGGCCCTCAACTCACTAGTTCCACTTCTGTGGCACAGGGATCCTGTATCACATAGTGATCCTATATCGCACGCATGGGGATCCTATATAGCACAGGGACCCCCTATATCGCACACAAGGGGATCCTATATTGCACGGTGATCCTATATCACATGGGGATCCTATATTACACAGGAACCCTATATCGCACACAAGGTGAACCTATAATGCACAGGGACCCTATATCGCACACAAGGGGATCCTATATTGCACGATGATCCTATATCACACGGGGATCCTATACATCACATGGCAATCCTACATCAAACCTATGCACCCTCTGCTTTTGTGAGATTCATTTAAAATGTACATTTCTTTGCTTTCAGGAAGCCATTGTTCTCGAGACATTGATGAATGCCAGACTCCAGGCATATGTAAGAACGGGGGCACATGTCAGAATATGCCCGGGGAATACAAGTGTGTGTGCGTCAATGGGTATGACAGTAACAACTGCGAACACAACATCGATGACTGTATAACAGCCACCTGCGCCGAAGGGGCAACCTGCGTGGACCAGGTGGGCTTTTATTCCTGCAAGTGCCCCCCAGGAAGGATTGGTGAGTTCCTCCCCCTCTGTTGCTGAAGATCCTCTTGTGTGTCAGTGGTGGCCAGGGATTCCTAATGTGAGTCTAATCCCCTTATAGGAGAACCTGCTCTACACTAGGATTTCCAAACACAGATAGTTACAGCAGCCACAAACCAGGTTCATATCTGGAGCAGACATCACAAAGGTTCACCAAATAAAACATTTGCTACAGCTTTGGCCTTTCACACCCCAGATGAAATTACAGCTCCCAGCATAGGCATAGCTGATAGCCTGCATAGCATTATGGGGCTTTACAACCCCTGGAGGGCCACAGGTGGCCTTTATCCATATTAAATTAAAATTAAGTCTATAGAACATATATGAATTATTATTTGACAACTGTGCCAACTTTTCCTCTTCCTAGGTCTTCTCTGCCATATGGAGGACGGATGCCTAAAAAATCAGTGTCACCCAGATGCCACATGTGACACTCAACCCTCATCTCACAAAGTCTATTGCCGCTGCCAGCCTGGGTATACTGGACCCACTTGTTATGAAGACTTGGATGAATGTCTGCTAGGTGAGGGTTCTGAATGGTGTGCATCACTAATTATGGTACACTTATGTTTATTGATACCTTTACACTTGAGCATTCCACTTTTCCTCTAACTAGCATCCTTCACTTCACCTTGTAACCTCTCCCATATGCCAACCTACTCCAATCTCTTACCCAGAAACTTGTCAATATCTTGTCCAACACTCATTCATATCCATAGGATATATCCATATTCGTGTTACCACTCACCATGTCTATGCATGAAATATATAGAAGGGTAAATTAAAAAGTTGACTTCTTCGTTCATATCTGTCTTCGGTTTCTCAGGTCCATCGCCCTGTGAGCATGGTGGGGAATGCGTAAACACCAAGGGCTCTTTCTCGTGCAGATGCCCCGTTGGTTATACGGGTACCCGCTGTGAAATAGAACAGAACGAATGTCACTCCAGTCCCTGCTTTAATGGAGGTGTCTGCCTTGATCTCCCTGGTAAATTCCAGTGCATGTGTACACCCGGTAAGAAGGTTCTTACAGATATTTTATTAAGTTATGTGATAATAAGTAAATATATTTGTTTTTACTTTTTCCTTGTGATCAAACAATAATGTCAAGAATAAGACAGTCAAAAGGGGGCAACCAGTAGAAAACAAGTTTTTAATTTATCCATGTTGTAATTGGTGGAGTACCCTTTTGTTTGTTTGTGGAGTATTAATGCCCTTTCTTAATGTTGGAGCTCAGATCTCACTTAGAAATCTCATTGTTATGAACTAAATGCGTTTTGTGTTGATAGATTTAACATAAGTGCACTGAATAAAAATTCTTCAATACTTCACTTGGACACAGTGAAAGAAAAAACTTTATTAAGTTTAATTTACAGAGCAGAGATTCATTAAAAGAACCCCTGCCCCCAACAAATATGATGATAAAAATATTCTATCTTCTCATCCATCTATAGGTCACGAGGGTGAGCTTTGTCAACGGGAGGTAAATGAATGTTTAAGTTCTCCTTGTCAAAATGGAGGAAACTGTACAGATCTGCTAAATGACTTTAACTGTTCATGTTCTCCAGGTAAGAAAATTGAATACAGAATATTTAGTCTTTATATAGTAAGACTTGTATGAAGTTAAACATACATCACACGTTTGGACCATATTAATCAAACCACCTAAACCAGATACAGCTTTTCCAACCATGGTGTGTAAATCTGATCTTAGACTGCTAAGAGACTGTTTACTCACCATTTAGTTGTTATTGGGTCTCCAGCTGAGTACGATCAATTGAGCTGACATCATCCCTCTCAATCCCTCAGCTATCGTAAGAGACTCAAGAGACTTAGTACTATAAATCTCTTGTAATTGGTTAGACAATGTCTCCATCATTTTTTCACCTGCATATGATTGGTAGAGATCATCTCACTCCTAGGGCCTCATTTACTAAGGGCGATGGGCCTGATCCAGACCTACGCTCATGAAATGCACTTGTGCGTAGCGTATTAATGCCAGCATACCTACACTGCGCTCACCATGTTCATACTTACTTTTGCCGTCTTATGCCGAGCAAACCCTACTCTAACTTTTCTGAGCGTAAGCGCGGGCGTCCGTAAGCTTCTTGCTTAGTTACGACGCTTAGCACGCCCATACTGTACGATTTAAATGCCTCACCCTGTCCTCGGTGCGTATTTACGGATTTCATATGGCAGGCACGCCCCCTTCAGAGCAGTAACGAAGCTGGTACGCTCAAGGCCCATACGCTCAGATTTTCGTTGCGTAACTTCAGCCCCACGCATGCGCAGTAACTACAAATGGCCGTTTTTACACTTACGATCAGAGTGAAAACGCACCGGAGCGTAGGTCTGGATCAGGCCCGATTTGAGTAAAATTGACGGAGATTGAAGTAGTTTACCGGCGATTTGCAAGTCTCAGGATTTACTGGGCCGTATTCAGAGCTCCGGCCGCAATGCAATTGAGGCCGGAGTTTTGAGAAATGTGCTACTGCGCATGCGCAGTAATTTTGTAATGTACAACAAAGATAATAAGGGAAAATCTGCGCACCGAATTTCTGCTGCTACAATTCACTTTAGGGATGTCCCAACCCTGAAAAAAAGTAAAATAATGGCTAAATAACAGTGAATCAATATAGTGCTGAAATCCACAGTGGGAAGTAACAGTGTGAATAATGGTCAGATGTATTGGTATGAAACAAATATGAAAAGAGTCCGAGATAAATGGGATGTTGCAGACTAGATGCTTTGTAATACCACCCTTCCCCCGATAGGGGGCGCAAAAAGGATTTATACAATTTTGTAAAGTACTTCTTGCAACGTAGATTGCGTATATGCGGTCTTAAAGACCACGTATACGCAATCTACGTTGCAAGAAGTAACGTAGATTACGTTACAACAGTAGCACATTTCTCAAAACTCCGGCCTCAGTTGCTTTGCGGCCGGAGCTCTGAATACAGCCACTAAAGCAAAATTCCCACAAACTCGCCGGAGATGAGTGGAGAATAAAATTGCCGGTGTTTAAATCTCTCTGGCGATTTTTTTGCATGAGGGACATACAAATCTCTGGATTTACTAAGGGGAGACTTTCAAAATCGCTGGCATTTGGGCTTAAAGTCTCCCGAGATAAATCACAGGGGGGTCAGTGGAGAGTTTGCTAAAATCGCTGGCAAATGGTCATGTGATCATGTGTCAGTGTATAAACGTAAGGTGCAAATGTATTTCAGTTGCTTGTTTAGACTCAAACAAAAGCTATGGCTCTTTGTGTGCTGCATATGCATACTGGATATTTAATGGGCAGTTTAGCTTTAATAAAGGCAACATCCAGGACAGAGAAATATAACCATGATGGGCACAGATACAGTTGGTGTGTTACAGTATGTATAAGACTGCACATATGCCTACATAGACTGGATATGCATACACTAGCATACACAGAGCATATGCATATTCAAACAAAGATTGCATAGTCAGGTAGATGCTTTGTTTAACACAACTAGAGCAGCTATTGAGTTACAGATACAGGGCTGGATCCAGAACAACATCCGTCAGATGCCGAAAATAGCTACTGCGCATGCGTAGTAACTAATTTCCGTAATCTATGTATCATATCGTTAAGTAGATTGGGTATATGCGGTCTTTAAGACCGCATATACGCAATCTATGTAACAAAACAAAGAAGGCCTGCCCCCTGGCCTGGCAACACTAGTATTCCTAGTGTTACTAGGGACAAGGCGAGACTTAATGATGCAAATTGTGTAATCAGGCCCCGCCCCCATCCTTAGTAAATCTAAGAAAAAGGGGCATTGATAATCAGGAGGCGGGGCTTCTGGTGCGATTTGCATTAAGCCCTGCCCCCTCGCAGGCATCTTTGGCTTTCCTCTGGGATTTCCCAGGGGAAGCAATGAAAAGTCGGTGACCCTGCAGTATAGGCATGGTTGATAGTTGGCAGAGCATGATGCTATTTGTAGTTTCACAACACCACAGGTTGCCTATGGCAGCTCTATAACCTTTTATTTCCTTGTCAGGTTTTCAGGGCCCACGTTGTGAAACAGAGGTGGATGAGTGTTCCAGTTCTCCCTGTCGTTTCGGTCTCTGTGTTGACCATCCAGGTTTCTTCACATGTGAATGTTCTCCTGGATTCACTGGTCTATGGTGTGAGCAAGATATTGATGAATGTCAGAGTCAGCCATGTCATCATGGTGGCCGGTGCCTGGATGAACAAAACTGCTACCAATGTCTGTGTGAGCCAGGAACCACAGGTGATGCCTGATTCCTTTCTCCAGCTTCCTTCTACCTCTTCTGCCTGCTGTAATCTCACTCTCTAGACATAATCGTGTGTGGAACTATGGCAGCTGTCACCATGCAATGCAGGGATCATGGGTTTGATTCTCACCTGGGGCTGTATTTACTAAACGTGGATCAGTTCCTTTCCACTGCACAGACACACACACACTGCCCAATGGCTGAAGATCGCCAGGACTTCAGAAATCGGCAAATGATTCCGAAGATGGCACCTGGCTCGCATCTCATCGTGGCACCTTGCTGGAATAAGTTTTAGTAAATAGCGATTAATGCTCGCCAGGCCCATTGCAAGGAGAAGCGAGCCCGGCTATAATAATTAACGAAAGACGGGTTCTTTTTAGTAAATGGAGACCATGATCTCTTGCTGTATGTGGGCATGATCCAGACTGAGCTCTATAGCAGATAGTGTCGTGAATGATTACTGTGGATATTTGCTCAACAGCTATTTAATCTTGAAAGGGATTGGAAGTCTGGATTAGGTCCATAGTAATTTTATGTATGACTCTATATTTCATACCTTTACTTGTGTCTGGATGACTGAGTAAGAGGATTTAACTCTATTGCGCTCCTCTGTTATGGGTCCGTACACAAAAAGAAGAACCATTATTTGCAAGGTTTTTTTTTCCCCAGGGAGCATTCTTCTCACAGGTCACTCTGGATCAGGCCTGGAGAGTCTTCAGTGCTCATGTTGCTTTTCTATTATTCTTTGGTGTTCTCTCAAACCCCAAATACAGGTTTCCGTCACATTAGAATGAGGAAGAAGGTAGTTTCCCCCATCCTTGGATCATGACTTTATACAACTACAATGCACAATAAAGGAGCCGGATTATCTCCAAGTGACAGGGCAGAAAAAGCAGTGTTTTATGGGAAATGTTCACACAGAGTAGCGTATACACTTGATTATAAATTGTAACTTTTACCATTTTACTTTTTTGCTAAAGTTTTAAATATTTATAATAAAAGTTACATTTTATATTCCAGTATTTATATTACTCTATTTGCCTATTTCCCATAAAACACTGCTTTTATTCTCCTCACTTTGTTTCTGTTCAAAGTTCAAATAAAACCATATTGTACTTGTTTATGTGACAGGTGATAATTTCATTTCACAAACAAGTCATTCCTTTCCATCTAAATATATTTAAAACATTAAGCAGAGTATTCCCTCTCTTCCCGTTTCTTCCGTGGTCTTTATTCCACATGATTCATTTTTTTGGTGAAAGCTGTTACAGGTCTGTGTTATCTTCTCTCTGCAGGCCCCACGTGTGACACGTTTGTGGATGAATGTGACAGTAATCCGTGTGTCCGAGGGAAGTGCACCGATCTAATGAACGCTTTCCACTGTCAATGTGACCCGGGATTCTCAGGTAACCAGGGGAAATGGGGTCAGGGCATAGACAAGGATTGTATGTCAGGGCTTAACCAAGCCTCAATGTGCGCTTTAAATACGTCCCCTCCCACCAAGGAAAGGAAAAATGGCGATGTTGCCTATAGCAACCAATCAGATGCTAGATGACTTTCTCTAGTATGTAATAGGAAAGTGAGAGCTAGAATCTGATTGGTTGCTATGGGCAACATCTCCAGTATTCCTTTTCTGCAGTTTAGTAAATCTGGCCCACAGAGTGTGGAAAACACCCACATTTCTTAAATCTGGATCCAGTCCTATGTTATTAACACCCTTTGTTATCTGTACATTTATCTATATGATGGATCGTCTTTATAAAACTACAAAAAAAAAAAATCATTGCTAATATGTCTGAATTGTTTCTCACCGGGATTTTGAAGATGATCCTCTTGGTATAAATTTTCTGCAATACTCTTTTGGATTATTTTAGTGTAATTATGTCTAATGTTCTGAATGAACGTTTTGTTTTGTATCTCAGGTCCTCTGTGTGATGCAGACATTGATGAGTGCACCTCTAACCCCTGTCAGAATGGAGGGACCTGTAACAACACAGATGGCGGCTTCTTCTGTAACTGTCCACCAGGGACAGTCCCACCGGCTTGTACCCTACAGAACAGTAGTTGCACCAATGCCACCTGTGTCCACGGGGATTGCATGACCCAGAACAACAGGTTACATTTCTGTCCCTCTCACTCTTTTCCCTCTATCGTTTGCAATTTGGTATTTGTCCAGTGACATTAAGGTCTGCAACCGCTTGACATGAGTAGACTACAAACATCAACATTTAACTATATAACTACATTGAGACAACAGACACATTTTACAATGGCCAAATTGGACAGATATCATTGCCAGCCTTGGGCAAATAGACCATAGAGACATACGTTTGGCTTCCATTGCACCAGACAAAATCTGAATTTCACACCGAGCGGAAGAAGCTCAGAATCCTGTGACAATTCTTTTGCCATCACCAAAAACATATCTTTTACCTGCGACTCACACAACATTATCCAGTGCTGAGAATGAATAAAGAGTTCACTGTTTTCTGTGATTGATTCCTTGGTCTTTGCCATTTTTAATGATTCCCGTCTTTCACGTCTCTTTTTTTGCAGTTCTCAGTGTGTCTGTGATTCCGGCTGGTCGGGATCCGCCTGTGACATTCCCATTGATGACTGTGTCTCCGATCCGTGTGACAACGGAGGGGAGGGCCCGCCTCACCAGGGCGGGTATAACTGCAGCTGTGCTGCCGGATACACAGGTATCTAATAAAGAGTTCACTGTTTTCTGTGATTGATTCCTTATTATTTGCCATTTTTAATGATTCCCGTCTGTCACATCTCTTTTTTTGCAGTTCTCAGTGTGTCTGCGATTCTGGCTGGTCGGGATCCGCCTGTGACATTCCCAGCGATGACTGTGTCTCCAATCCGTGTGACAACGGAGGAGAGTGCCAGCCTCACCAGGGCGGGTATAACTGCAGCTGTGCTGCCGGATACACAGGTATCTAACCTACTGGATTATAGGCAACAGTATAGGCACTTGAATAGGGGAGGGGAGCGAGGGGGCAGCTCGTCTCACCCAAAATATGAAGGGGGCACCCTCCACTGGACAGCAGGGAGCGCCTGGCATGTCTGTAAGACTGAGAGTCAGACAGGTGCAATGCGATTCACTGAAAGCTGTCGCTGGTGTCGCAGCTCTGGTGCAGGTGATTTAATATCTGATTGTTTGTATTTAGTTCCATGTATATCTATCTGTCTGCCCAGGCGATCACTGCGAAACTGCCCTCCAGCTGTGTACCCCAGACAGCTGCCAGAACGGAGGCATCTGCCATCAACACTCCAACCTCACCGTCT
>WWET01000927.1:69607-88311 GCA_011038615.1 Limnodynastes dumerilii
CCTGCTGGTGCCCTGCAGGGTGGCAAGGTAACTATTATCAATGTACCGCCAGCAGCATAGAGAGCGCCAAGTGAGGGCTACATCCACCCATCTATAGCAGCGCCTCTTTGCCTTATAAGGGGAGTATCGGTTACCCCGCTATGGAGTCAGGATACATAAAATGGCAGCTGCTAAAATCTTAGTTATATCTACACAGTTATTGCCTCACAGAGGGGTAGAATTACTAAAGCAAGAACAGCGGAGCTATCGCCAATAGCAACCAATCACATTAGGCCATATGCAGAGCTCCAGGCGCATTGCATATGTGCCCGGAGTTTTCCGATTTGTGCTACTGCGCATGCACAGTAATTTTGCAACGTCATCTACGTTTCTTGTTGCAACGTAGATTGCGTATTCACGGTCTTTATAGCAACTGTTTACCAGTATTGGCTAGACAAATGTTAGCTAGATTCTTTTTGGTTGCTATTGGCAACATTTATAATTTTGGGAAATTCTATCCATAACTGATGTATGATTCTGCTCTCTCCCTTCTCCTCCTCTTTCCTTTATTCCTTACCCCCATTTCTCTTACTCCGTACAGGCTCATACTGTGACACTGATGCAGATGAATGTATGGAGGCTCCCTGTAAGAATGGGGGCAGTTGTGTTAATAGCCCTGGATCATACCATTGCACCTGCCCCCCAGGGTATACAGGACAGCAGTGTGGAACAAAACTAAATGAATGCTCCCCAGGTGATGTTTATCTATTATAGAATTATAATGTTACACTGACCCTGCTTCCAACTACATTCTTTTAAATATAATGCTCACCCGATGATTGCTTTCTCAAGATACAGGAGGAGGGTGATATATGGCACACATGAGGACATGTATAATGCAGGAAAATGACTTCACTGACAGGGTAGTTGATAAGTGGAATAACCTCCCATCTGAGGTGGTTGAGGATAATACAGTAGAACAGTTTATTCATGTTTGAGATAAATATAAGGATATACTAAATTTTACACTAAATCTATTGTCAAATAGAGTCTAGGGTCAGAATGGTTTAAAAAAATAAAAGGAAATAATTTGGGGGAACTTGGGCCATGTGGCTTTTATTTGCCATCACTTTCTATACCGTTATATCAGTATTACAAGAAGTGTTACAAGCTATAACACAAAGCCCAAGAGTAAAGTAAAAAAAAAAAGAAATCTGTTGAGGCCGCAGGTAAAGGCTTCAGCTGGATACACACTTGCGTGATTTTACCGGCTCCCAACAACACAGTCTAAAGGCTGTAGAAATGGTATATAATGTACACACTGCCCAATCCTCGAGCAGATCTTCTTAACCCGCAAAAAAGAATTGTTGGACCATTTTGTTGGCATTATGATAAATTGTACCCGGCTATAGATGGTCACATGACTCTTTCTTCATTACTCTGTGTAGTGAACTGATTTCCACTTTTCTGAAAGGTAACATTTTTTATGAATTGGAATTTTGGTCACATGATCCTTCTGGAAAAAAATATCAAATTTCTTCTTCATTCTTCCCATTAGACAGTTGCCAAAAAGGAGAAATATGCATCAGTCTAAATGACTCATTCGTGTGCATGTGTCCCCCTGGGTACATGGGGAAGATGTGCCAGGACACGTTGGACCGGTGTACAAGCTCACCTTGCCAAAACGGTGGCTCTTGCAACAACCAGGCCAACTCCTACACCTGCAACTGTGCTAATGGCTACGAAGGAACCAACTGTGAGATCAACACTCAAGATTGTACCAACAGGTAGGATGCAAGAAGGAGAAGAACAAAAACATGGGGCACATCAAATTAGATTATTCATAATAATATTGTAAGATAAAATGTATCTAGTAGGTTATAGAAAATGATCACGTTCTGTGTGGTAAAACGCGGCAGCTTACTAGTTGCGTTCAGTAATTATGAGTAACAGTCACTGGATAAGAGAGCAAAAGACATTGTGAATTACCCATAATCCCTCTGTTTCCCCTTAGCTCCTGCCTCAATGGTGGCACCTGTGTGGATGGCATTGCTTCCTTCTCCTGTCTGTGCACAGATCGTTTCACAGGTAGCCAGTGCCAGGAACAAGTGACCTACTGCAATGCTGATCTCTGCAAGCATGGGGGGACGTGCCGTGATGTCCAGGGGGGTTATGTCTGCTCCTGCACAGAGATGTACACTGGAATCCACTGTGAGGTGAGTAGGCCTGTGCTGACTGTAGCTGATGATCTGCCTGGATACAACTGACCCTTGACTCATTACTGTCTGCATAGAGCATCATAGACTTCTGTGCTCGAAGACCATGTCAAAATGGAGGACTGTGCTCCCAGAATGAGATCAGATATCAGTGTCAATGTGCCCTAGGATGGGATGGCAGTCATTGTGAGATCCCGCTTCTGACCTGCAAAGCTACAGCTGCCAGAGGTAACCAATACAATACAATGCCCTTCGACATCTGTCTTCTGCATGTTATCTTCCATTGTCCTTTTACCCTTGTTGTAAGGTACTGTAAGGTAAAGTTTCTATGACGATGCCCATTGTCTCATTAATTCTGCTAAAACCATTTCCCTTCAAGCTCCTATTGAGTTTCTAACTATTCTTCTCCTTTACTCTCTGCTCAAAGGATTAGACCCGAACACACTCTGTAATGGGAATGGGAACTGTGTGGATTCTGGTTCGTCTTATACGTGCCGCTGTTTCCCTGGCTACTCTGGTGTTCTCTGCAAGGTGAAGCTTGATCCGTGCCAACCAAACCCTTGTAATAATGGGGGACGCTGCCGGGACATTTCCGGGTCAGCCACTTGCCAGGTAAAACATGAATATATTACACATAAACGTCATTCAGGAGTGTACTGAGATGTTGAACATTTTGGTGGATTAATTCAGCATAAAAATATAAACCTGTTTCTAATTAACTTGTTGATGCTATTGGTGGATCATTTATCTGTAGCAGCAAATCCGGTTATTATTGGAATTATGCATTAAAGTACAGTGACTATTGTATATTGTATAACTTTTCAAAAGGTTCTGGTTTTTGTTATAAGTGAAAACTATTTTACGCAATTCACATGTCGTTTCATTATTTTTTATATAGTGCCCTCATGGTTACCACGGTCCGACCTGTTCAGAGAGAGACCCATGTCTATCCCAACCATGTTACCACAGTGGAGAGTGTGTTCCACAAGGTGGGAACTATCACTGCAAATGTCCTTCAGGAACGCAAGGTGAGTGTAGTAAGAAGAGAGCAAGTCACAGTAAGGTAACGAGGACATAGGAGGACACTAAGGCAACAAGGAGATAGGAGGGCACAGTAAGGCAACAAGGAGATAGGAGGACACAGTAAAGCAACAAGGAGATAGGAGGACACAGTAAGGCAACAAGGAGATAGGAGGACACTAAGCAAGCAAGGAGATAGGAGGACACAGTAAGGCAACAAGGAGATAGGAGGGCACAGTAAGGCAACAAGGAGATAGGAGGACACAGTAAGGCAACAAGGAGATAGGAGGGCACAGTAAGGCAACAAGGAGATAGGAGGACACAGATCCCCCAACCACAGGAAAGTGGAAGGAAGTTCGGGGTGTTTCCTCTGGTGTCACGGCACTAGACTCTCCTCATTTCAATAAAGTTATAGTATTCATTTAAATTGTTATTCAAACTCCATCCAAAGTGACGTAATTTTCATTGGAATTATGCATTAAAGTACAGTGACTATTGTATATTATATAACTTTTCAAAAGGTTCTGACTATTTTACGCAATTCTCATGTCCTGTTTCATTATTTTTTATATAGTGCCCTCATGGTTACCACGGTCTGACCTGTTCAGAGAGAGACCCATGTCTATCCCAACCATGTTACCACAGTGGAGAATGTGTTCCACATGGTGGGAACTATCACTGCAAATGTCCTTCAGGAACGCAAGGTGAGTGCAGTAAGAAGATAGCAAGTCACAGTAAGGTAACAAGGAGATAGGAGGACACTAAGGCAACAAGGAGATAGGATGGCACAGTAAGGTAACAAGGAGATAGGAGGACACTAAGGCAACAAGGAGATAGGAGGGCACTAAGGCAACAAGGAGATAGGAGGGCACAGTAAGGTAACAAGGAGATAGGAGGACACAGTAAGGCAGCAAGGAGATAGGAGGACACTAAGCAAGCAAGGAGATAGGAGGTCACAGTAAGGCAGCAAGGAGATAGGAGGACACTAAGCAAGCAAGGAGATAGGAGGACACAGTAAGGCAACAAGGAGATAGGAGGACACAGTAAGGTAACAAGGAGATAGGAGGACACAGTAAGGGAGTGTCGGTCAAAATGAACGCCGATACGCTGTGCTTTAGTAAGCACAGCGCATCGGCGTAGGTCTGGATCAGGCCCAATAAGACAGCAAGAAGATAGGAGGTCACAGGTAGCAAAAAGAAGAGGGAGGAGGACATAGTAAGGCAACAAGAAGCTTGAAATTTCTCTTTTACTATATTAAAGAAATACTCTATGGCAGAGAATTAAACTGGAATATTGTAGTAAAGTGAAATATTCTGTATATCACTTTCAGGTCCCCGATGTGAAGTCAACATAGATGACTGTGCAACTACCGAACCCCGCTGCTTTCATGGGGGCACCTGCAAAGATAAGGTTGGGGGCTTCACCTGCCTCTGTCCTCGGGGGTATGTAGGAGACCGCTGTGAAGGAGACGTGAATGAATGTCTGTTCAACCCCTGTGACCCACGAGGGACCCTAACCTGTATGCAGCTTCCCAATGCCTACCAGTGCCAGTGTCACCAGCATTACACCGGTACAGCTCTTCCATCGACGCGTTCTGTCTGACAAATGTTCTTTATCCATGCATAGTATGGTATATAGTCTACACGACATGTTATCACTGGGGAATCAATACCAGCAGTTTATTTATTGGAAAGTTCTACCACTGCAGCCGAGCAATTGATGCCAACATGAATTGCAGAATCTGCCAGTATATACCATCTCTCTCATATTAAATCTTCCAGAATGCCCAACACCAAACAAGCTCTCAATGCCCCATTAATATCCCAACTTAAATAAAAAATAATGTAATTCAATGAAACAAAGTTCTAGAGGACCAGTGTCAGAGCCCTTTATTGTCCCCACATCCAAGCCAAAGGAATGCTCACAGCAGTGCAGAGTAATTCAGCAAGGGACCTGACCTTGAGGGAGACTGTCTACTCTTGGGATTATGATAGAGAGGTGAGGGGTAAATTTGACAAGGGCCAGTGTCATGATCAGCGCTACCAGCAGAAATCGTGGGGGCCGAGACATGGGCTCCAGTGTTTCACCTCCTATGTGACATCCTGCTGTGACATCACATGATGCTGGAGTGCCGGACCTGCCTTTATGATGCACAGCGGGTCAATGCATAGGGAAGTCCTCCTTAGTGCATCGGTCGCTGATGTGCAGCCTGCTACAGATCTCCAGGAGCTGGAGGAGACTGGTGACAGTGACTTATATGTCTCTTACCGCCGATGTCTACTGCTGGAGAGCTGAGGTGAGTATCGGTGGGCCTGCCTCTCTCTCCGGGCCATGATGGCAGCCCTGGTCTCATCATGTGTAGTGGGAAATAGGTTCAAGAGAACGTCAGACACTTCCAGTTGTACATTAGATGCACTGGCTCCTACAATTTCACTGATGGTTGCAAGTCCAGATGTGGATTCATGGGTACACACTACACCAATTTACCAGCAGATTGGAGATCATCATCTCTCCTAACCACTTGCTGAAGAACTTGTGACTCCGTTATGTACATGTGTGTGAATCCCAACTAACCATTCTCACCCATCCAGAATTAAGACAAATAACCCTTCCAACAGAGGGGTGACATCGAGGACCAGATTCACCACTAAGGAGCTGCTGCTATTTGCGAGCGTATTTGTAAGAATGGATAAAATGCGCATGCGTAGTACCTTTATTTATGCAATCTATGTAGGATTTAGAAATGGAGATCCATTAGGAGCGATTATCAACCCTCTCTTAATGAGATAAGTAATAAGGGGTGTTCCAGGCCAAGTTAAGAAGGAAGTTAAGAAGAGTGGGGCGGGGCATTTATTTGGGGCAGACAGGGAGCGGTTTGCTAAGTACTTGCGTATTTTTACTACTTAAAGAGAAACATACGCATGGAAAGATAAGGTTGCCTGTGTCTTTCTTAAGTGAGTTAAGAACATGAAAAACGAGGGCGTGTCATGGGAGTTGCAACTTAGGTGCGTAAAATTGTGAACTTATCTCCTTCTTAATTGTGAATCCGTTCCTGAGTTCACAAGTGGGGGCGTTCCCTCTTAATCAATGTACGGTATAAGCACCTCTGTATTCTTAAGACAGAAAGCGTAAGCCAGGCCTAGGTTGTAGGAGCTTCATCCGTTCACTTATGACTCTGGATCCATCCTCTGATATTTCTTATAGACCCATCACACAGTGAATACATGCAGGGCCACAATCAGGGGGGGACAGACAGGACCACTATCCTGGGCCCGCAGCTAATGGGGGCCCACCATCATTACAGGGCCAATGCACAGGGAAGAATTTCCATGCGCACCGGCCAGATGGTAACGCAGGTCTGCGGGGCCCCGCCCATGTGACATCACCGATGACATCACATAGGGGGCGGGGCCCTCTGGTGTTTCCTGGGTTCCACAAATTCTGAATGCATGTATGATAGAAAACTTTGGTCATGCCACATACGTGATATACAATTGCTGGCTTATAACTCTAATATACATGTAATTACATTGGACATTTGGGTGCAGAGTGTTGTGGACCAGGTGGAAGGGGTCCTGTTGGAGTACTTGGTTTCTCACCAGTTGTATGATTGTATATGGATATTATCTGTGTATATACCTGTGAGGCTGCAGGACCATCGGCAGAACGTCTATCATTTCTCTGTTGCTCATCCGTGTTTTATGTCTGTGATTGTGTTCTCTCATATCTTTTTATTGCTCTCTCCTCAGGTCAGAACTGTGAGCACGTCATTAATTTCTGTGATAACAATCCATGCACTAATGGAGGACACTGTACAGTTGCTGTTAACACTCCACTCGGATTCACCTGCACCTGTCCACAAGTAATTATCTCTAATTAGTCCTACCTAGGATAATCACTGCCAGTACCTGTTACAGCTGCAGTTCATCTTAGGCTAATTACATTAAGCTGTTGACTCGGTTGATTATGAGTTATTGCACTAATAAGGGAAAAGATTATGCTGCTATTGTTTAATTATATTATAGCGGAGGCAGGAAACTTGTGGCTGAATAACATCTGTGATGTTCCCTGTCATTAAGCACCTGAATGATGTATACATCTGGCCACACACTGGAACAATGATCTGGCCAATCGGATGAAGGACCAGATTTACTAAGCTGAAAAAGTGGAGATTGCCTATAGCAACCAATCAGATTCTAGCTCTCACTTTCCTATTACATAGATAGAGAATGTCAGCTAAAATCTAATTGGTTGCTATGGGCATATGGGCAGTCATTTGTTTCCAAAAGCATCTAATATCCATACCATGCACTGAGCAATTGTTCTTTAGCTCGGGACAATTATCTGTCATATTTATCGTTATGAAAAAATGCATTGATCTGCTGCAAACCGGTCCAGCAGGTGGGCAACGCTTCACTGCTATATGCCGTGTGACATCACCTAGAGGTAGAGCATCTATTTTGTCAGTAATGGGCCCCACAATTTCTGATGGCAGCCCTGTCTCCAGGATAATTAAAGCTCAATCTGGTTTGTGATTGGCCTATCTGGATATCAAGTGCATTTGGATGTCTGTGATGAGATTCAGAACTTTGTAATAGCTGAGAGGTGACGACAGAACATATTCATCTACTCTGTACGGATTGTTGTACATGTAAAAGTTGTGGTTTTAATTTATTTTAATAATGTTATTTTAACAGATAGTTTGTAAGCGCAATGGTCAGGAAAGGACTGTTTAGCATCATTCAGTGGTGTACCAGTAAATTTAGAAAGGGTCGCCATCCACAACCTGCCTTAATATGCTAGGATGATTCCAATGTGTGTTATTAATTGCTATGAGCTTCTTCATACCAGGAATTTTGCTCCACTTAAATTGTTTAGACTGAAGTTTGGCCTCACTGACGACCTTGTGTGCCACGTGTGACCTCCTCCATCACTTTTGTCTTTTTTAGGGTTATTCTGGGTCCACCTGCAGTGAACAAATATTATCGTGCAGCTCCTTCAGCTGCTATAACGGTGGTGTGTGTGACCCAGGAATGGACGGCCGCCCTCACTGTGTTTGTCTCCGTGGTTACACGGGACCCCAGTGCCTAGAATCTGTGGGCTCCACTTCCTCTCCACCACAAGGTCCCTGGGTACACTGTCCTGACACAGAGTGCAGCAGAAAATTCCGGGACGGAATCTGTGACAAACAGTGCGACAACAAGCAGTGTCTGTACGATGGCTTCGACTGTAACGTTACACGGAGCTGCAAGTAAGTCATTTTCCCTGGGCCTAGCGGGTTCCTGTCACCTACATGCCCTAGTGGCAGCCTCAAGTTATAGCGTTTAAATGTCTTTAAGTAGGTCAGAGAGGGGGGGATTTGTGACTCGCTTTTCATAAAGAGATTACATATATATTACGTCAAGATATATTTTGGGAACATTTATGATCATGAAACCCTCCTGCGCAAGAGAATTCTGCAGTAAGGAGGGTTCCGGTCGGAATGCCATAATGTCTACTGTGTCATTGGTTATAGGATTTAAATACTGATAGCTGTCACGTTAGTAGGGGTACCATGCCAAAAACTATATGTTCAACATGTTATCCCTTCATTTTCAAAATAAACAGGAAAGTAAAAAGAAAAAAGTTTCTTACCTTGTGTCTGTTTCTGTTTCTTGCTCTCTCCCCACTGCTCCTGGCTCTCTTCTTCACTACTTGCCTTCCCTGCTGCTCATGTTCGCTTCTTGGACCTGTAACTCCCAGCTTTGTCTTCTGCTGCTTCTGTGTCCTTTCCCACTCTGTCTCCGCTGCTCCCTGCTCTCTTCTTCACTCCATTGCTTACCTTGTCTCTACTAGTGCTCCTGGCTCTCTCCTCACTCTGTCTCCGCTGCTCCCTGCTCTCTTCTTCACTCCATTGCTTACCTTGTCTCTACTAGTGCTCCTGGCTCTCTCCTCACTCTGTCTCCGCTGCTCCCTGCTCTCTTCTTCACTCCATTGCTTACCTTGTCTCTACTACTGCTCCTGGCTCTCTCCTCACTCTGTCCCTGCTGCTCCCTGCTCTCTTCTTCACTCCATTGCTTACCTTGTCTCTACTACTGCTCCTGGCTCTCTCCTCACTCTGTCCCTGCTGCTCCCTGCTCTCTTCTTCACTCCATTGCTTACCTTGTCTCTACTACTGCTCCTGGCTCTCTCCTCACTCTGTCCCTGCTGCTCCCTGCTCTCTTCTTCACTCCATTGCTTACCTTGTCTCTACTACTGCTCCTGGCTCTCTCCTCACTCTGTCCCTGCTGCTCCCTGCTCTCTTCTTCACTCCATTGCTTACCTTGTCTCTACTACTGCTCCTGGCTCTCTCCTCACTCTGTCCCTGCTGCTCCCTGCTCTCTTCTTCACTCCATTGCTTACCTTGTCTCTACTACTGCTCCTGGCTCTCTCCTCACTCTGTCCCTGCTGCTCCCTGCTCTCTTCTTCACTCCATTGCTTACCTTGTCTCTACTACTGCTCCTGCTAATGGCTCTCCATCTAATCCATCTGTTCTGTCCCTTCTGCTCCCAGTTTTCTCCTTCACTACCTTGTCCCCACTCCTGCTTATGGCTCTCTCTCATGGTCATCTTCCCATTCTGTCTTTTATCTTGTCTTCCTTTCCATAGCCAGTGCTGTGCCTGCTGGGTTATAATTGGGGTTAGGGTTAATACATTTAGTGGGATTAGTAAGTATTAGACAGTAACTATCGGCATTACAGTATTCTATTTTACAGGTGTTGAGTTAACAAGCCTGTCATATAAAAGAATGCCAATCAAATAACCTTATTGCCATTTTAACTGTCTGCATTCTGACCACCAGTGTTATGACACCTGGCTAGGAGGAACATAGCAGGAATAGTGACTAGTGATGTAGTATAGGTTGGCCTGGATGGCAAGGTGGAAGGGTGCTTTCAGTAACAAATACCCCATTCTCTATACCCTCCAACTATACCCTACTAGTTTACCAGTCAAGTACTCTAGTTTTGGGTTACAGGTGCTGTACTTGTCTCTGTAACCCTGAACCTCATGTCAAGATGCATCTGATAAAATGTTATTTTCTTATTTCACATCTGTGTTATGAGTTCTGTCTGCATCTCTCTAGTCCTTCCATCTCACTGTATCTTCTCTATCTCACCATACTGCTCTTTATCATGAATAATGTCTCGCTTCATTTTTTGTATCACTCCATAGTCCTGTCTATGATAAGTACTATATCACTGTATCTTCTCTATCTTCCCATAATCATCTCCGTGTCATATACTGCCTTTGTCTTCTGTACCTCACTATGGTTCTCTCTACGATGACTGTCTTACTTGGTCTTCTTATCGCTCCATAGTTCTCTTTATTATTAGTCCTGACTTTCTGTGTCTTCTCTATCTCTCCATACTCCTCTCTGTGATGAGTACTGTCTCACTGAATCTTCTCTATAAATTTATAGTCCTCTCTATGATGAGTACCGTCTTACTGTCTCTTCTGTATTTCTCTATAGTCCTCATTATGATGAGTACAATGTCATTGTGTTTTCTCTATCTCTTCATAGTCTTCTTTGGTTGAGTACTATTGCTTTGTCTTCTCTATCTCTCCAATGTCTTCTCTATGATGATTACTGTCTTACTGTCTCTTCTGTATTTCTCTATAGTCCTCATTATGATCAGTACGATATCATTGTGTTTTCTCTATCTCTTTGTAGTCTTCTTTGGTTGAGTACTATTGCTTTGTCTTCTGTATCTCTCCAATGTCCTCTCTATGATGAGCCCTCTCTCACTGTGTCTTATCTATCTGTCCATAGTCCTTTCTATGATAAGTACTGTCTGGACCACTTTGCCAACTCTCACTGTGAGAAGGGATGTGATAATGCAGAGTGTGGCTGGGATGGAGGAGACTGCTTTAAACACAAAAGCCCTGGAGGACAGCTGATCCTGGTGGTCAATTACAGTCTGCCCGTGCTCCGACGCCAATATGTGATTTCACTCATACGCTTTCTATCCATCCACCTCCATACTGGCATACGGCTGGCCAGAGACGATGAGGGAGACATGCTGTTTAGATACTGCAAAGGGAACGATATGAAAGACCTGTCTAAAGAAAAGCTAGAGAGGTGGAAGTATGAAACAGCCACCAACAGCGAGAGAGGAGATGACAAAGAGACTGTTGGGTAAGACAGATATAAGATTCATGAACGCACATAAGACTTGTCTATAAAATATATTGTAGAACAAACACGTTTATATGATATGTTATTCATTATTTATGAATGTTTACCAACAACAAAAGTTATAGCATGATTGTTTTCTGCTGCAGTTCATTAATAGAACTGGTGAGATGAGGCCTTTAGTATTAAGTATTAATTAACTGATATATATATATAAGGTTTACAGATTCTGCATTGCCATCCTGGAAGCGAGTGAGTGGAACATACGAGTCCTTTCCTTTCTAAAAGTCAGTGCACTTCTCCACAGTCCCTGGGCTTCTGTCCCATTGGAAAATGAGTTGGTGTCACCAGGCAAAAAATGATAAATAAGAAACCACATTTATAGACATTGGACCTGATCCACATATACGTGTGTATTAAGTAAAATAGGCAACTTCCATGACACTCCCCTCCTTCCTACGGATTTTAGTTGACTTCCGCGGCCATAGACCAACCTTCACTCTCTGTGCATATTTCTGTGCATAAGTTGCTTTAGTATGTGCGTGCATTGTTAAACATGCCCTTCTTGGCCCATTTAAATGCATAACCCCATCCGTTTTTCTTAACTTCCTTCTCACGGAGGTCTGGCACGCCCACACTTTCTTATCTTGCTGAAGCTGGGATTTAAGTACGTGCGGAGTGCCTGCATGGTATTAACAGCCGTGCTAAGCCTTTGTGTTCTGGGCATGCGCAGTTGATCGCCACGGAAAAATAAGCATGGAAAAACAACAATTACTTAAGTGTGAATTAGGGCCACTGTGACTTTTCATTGGGTCTCACACTTTATTTCTAAAATCATCATTCTTCCGTAAATATCATTTATATTATAGCAGGTGTCGGGATCGTTAAAATTGAAACACCTGTAAATTGTCCATCTTATAATATACACAACATTGTAACCTTGTAATGCTCCTCAACACATCACAGGGTGCAGAATGCTTGGATTACATCCAACTAAGAATCTAGCTCTTGTGTACCCGTTACCTGGGCATATTCCGACATTGCAAAATTGCTATGTGCTCACAACTGGGAATTAGCCCCATTTTCTACTAAACCTATAAAGATAAAACCTACCTGTGTCCTCTATTTCATTAAGTATTTCCTGCCTAGATTAATTGCTCACCTCGTTGCACAGAGAAACCTGTAATTCATGTGTACCGACTGAATTATATCTTGACACTAAAAATCTCCCCTCACATGTATAGAACTAAGGATCGTGCGGTGAGGCACAAACGGATCTCCTTAGCCGCTGTGAATGGAGCCAGCGGAAACAGACTTGATCTGACCCAAATTGGTTTGCATCAACCAATGGATGGCATTGGGTGGAGTGAGGGCGTGGCCAGAAAATAAGTAATTGCTGAAACTGTTTTAACTTTGTGGCCTGAGATTCAACCCCTGTCATGGGGTCTCCATCTGACTTTCTGTGAGACAGATCATAGAAGCTCCATGACAGAGCTCAGCGTGTCCTAGGCCTCATGTGCTAAATGGGAAACCCATAACACAGTGGATCAGTGAGTAGCACTTGTGTCTCACAGCGCTGAGGTCATGAGTTTGATTCTCGCACTAGGCCTTATCTGTGTGGAGTTTGTATGTTCTCCCTGTGTCTGTGTGGGTTTCCTCCCACATGCCAAAACCATACTGCTTACTCAATTAAAAAAAATAACCCTAGTGTGTGTGTGTGTGTGTGTGTGTGTGTGTATGTATGTGTTAGGGACCTTATTATGTTACTCCAATAGGGGCAGGGCCTGATGTAAATGCCTTATGTTAACCACTGTGGACAATTTGTGGCACTATGTAAATAAGTGTTAATAATAATAACATGACAGTAGTGGAGGGAAGCTCACAATTTTTGCCCTTGGATTGCAACACGTATGTTATTTGTAACACCTGAGCAATTGTGTCTCTCACAGCTGTGTCCTGTTCCTAGAGGTGTTTGCTTTCCATTGTCCTCTCTCCTCCTGTATTCACACCCCGGAAGAGGCTGCGCGCCATGTTGAGGCTCTGCTTGACAAGGAGAAGATGGAGCTGCCATATAGTCTTATGGGAGTGAGACATAGAGAGGCAGAATCAGGTATGTTTATCATATTATCATCAGATATGTAGACATGATAGGTGTAAGGGGATGTGGTTTGCTGGTCCGATGAGCTCATTATCAACAATGAACATGCCGACAGCATTCACTCATCAACTGTTTTTCTGTCAGACCGCTTTGTTACTGCGACTCCTGTCTGATCAGATATAACTAATTCTTAACCCTAACCCTAACCACTACCATAGGAAGCAGAGAGCAGACTGCAGAACACCAACATTCTGCCATCCACGGCATCAGGTTCGAAATAGAGATTGTCGGAACAGCAAAAGCTTCCCGATGTTAGGTTCTATAGCTGTATAGTAGTCAACAATATAACACAGTCCAGGGTATTACATACTTGGGGTCAGTGGAATCTAAAGTAGTTTGTATTTAGAAGCAAGTGTTGAATCCAGGTAATGGTATTGTAGGACCTGGTGTGGAAGCAAGTTAACACTGAATGATGAATTTAAAATCCAAGTTGAGTTGTTGTATCTGAATACTGGATAATTAATGCTGTAGAACAATTAGTATAGCTGCAGGTTTGGGTTTATAAATTAAATAAATGTCCTTTTAATAATACAGTTGAAGATGAAATATAATTCAAAGTATTAACCTAAGGGTAGAGTCATTACCAACAGATTCCATTCTTGTGGATGAGTCTGGAAAAGCAATGTACAGATATCAATGGGACATGCAGGTAAAATTGGTAAGGACAAAGCAGGGTAGAGGACAATACATCATGGACCCATGAGAGGAATAATACACAAGGCAGCAGCTACCTAAACACAATAGCAAATGCTATAACTGTCAGGAACTAACAATTGTTACGGTCGCCACACATTAGGGCGCGGAGTCTAACTGGGGCCAGGTCTTCACTAGGACCCCTGATGGTAGGGATAGACTTGTGAGGCAGGCAACCAGCAGGTTGCAGCCCCTGGTGGCCACTCACAGAGTGGCAAAGATTGTTTGGGAGTCAAAGATCACAAAATGACAGGGACTGAGCAGATACCACAAATTGGACAGGGCCGACAGATGAGACAAGGACACCAAATCTAGGCAGGAATACAGGTACAAAGTAGTAATAATGAGGAGCCAGGCAGGCACAAAAATACAAGTTAACTAGGTCCAGGCAGGTAAACAGAACAGGATCCAGGAGAGCCTCCCTGCTCTGATTGGTCTGGGTCCTGGCTATTAGGAACCAACTGAGCTTTATTTATCATACTAACAGCTGAAGAAGAAGCTACAGCTGTCCTGTTTACACAGCAACCTGGCAACAACCATGATTGCTGTCATCCACCTATCTGAGAGAGCATCTTCCTGGCTGCCTAGCAACTAGGATCTGCTTGAGCAGCCCAGAGAGAAAGAGTTTGTGCTTCTGTGAATATTACAGGAGCACGTAACAACAATAACCTTGACCTAATAAATTCACAAAGCCCAATACAAAGTGTGTTGATCAGTTTATACTTCCCTCCCTAGGGACTGAATCTCTGGAAACACCATTCCAATGGCCTATATGGGTATCTGTTGCTGGAGCTGTGCTGATCATTTTTGTGGTATTCTTTGGGGTTCAACTTGGCAGAAAGCGCCAACACGGGACCCTGTGGTTACCATCCGGCTTCAACCGGCATAGAGCACAAGAGGGAAGCAGAAGGCGGGAGCCGGTGGGAGAAGACTCTGTTCGTCTTAAGTAAGTCTGGGCCTTTTGTCGAAATTCATCAGTCCAGGTATTGGACATACAGATTTGGACACAGTCTAACAAAACAAATAAAGCCAGACTTTGCTATATCAATGTAAAATTACTATTGGTGTAATGATTATCCAATCAGTTAGGACTTTCACTCAGTTCTGACAGACTAGAGGCCAAATCTGAATGGACTGTGGTTGACACAAGCCCAGAAGATCATTCTTTGGTGTTCAGTCTTAACAGATATTTTTTTGTCTACATATAGAGTAATTATATACATATATGTTCATACTGTAATGATCATTTCCTGAGGATTGATTTAGTACATAATGTATTCCTCTGGTTTCCTACCTCTCTTGTAGACCACTGAAACATGATTCTGGTTATGATGATTCAAGCCCTGAGGAAGGAATTGTGCAGCCAAAATCTAGAAGACTAAAAGTAAGACAAAAGTCTTCTCATCCCCATATTTGTATCATTCCATTTTCCTAACTTATACTGTCTCAACTGTTCACAACCAATCAACTCTTTTGGTCATTTCAGCTTAATACTGATCCTTCCATCCTTGATCATCGGCAGTGGAGTCAACAGCATATTGACGCTGGGGTTCGTTTCCCACGATGCATTGCTCTGACACCACCCCAGGAGGAACCTGATGGTAAAGACATTGATGTGAGAGGTCCAGGTGTGTAGTTGATGTATTTTTGGCTGGTCCCCCTTTCCCTCAGTATTGTCTTTTTCACATACAAGTTAGCTGCCCAAAAGTTCAATTACTGTTGTCCCCATTCTGTGAGTTCCAAGGTGGATGCAATGGACCACTTTTTCAACCTTAACTTTTCTGACTTAAGTGCTTGGAATCTCCTGGATTTATGTCTTGGAGAGAACAACTGTATTGTAGATTCTGATGAACTTTGCATTTCAGCTTATCCATACTTAAGCTGAATAACAGAGAGGCGGGACTAAGTTCACAAATGGGCGTTACCTCTTAGTCTGTTTACCATATGGGTGTTCCCCCTGTCTAGTGTACTCAAGTTGATGACATTTCTAGTGTCTTTAAGCTCTTTCTCTCTTCCATTATAGATGGAGTGACTCCACTTATGTCAGCCATCTGTGCGGGAGGTGGTCTGGAGCCAGTAGGAGGGGGTGGAGACCCACCAGAAGTTGAAAGCTCAGCTAATGTCATCTCAGATCTAATTAGCCAGGGGGCCAGTCTCAATGCCCAGATCGACTCCACTGGAGAGACAGCGCTACACCTGGCAGCTCGGTTTTCAAGGCAAGATGCGATCAAGTGCATGTTGGATGCAGGAGCGGACAGCAATGTCCAGGACAGGCTTGGAAGAACTCCATTACATACAGCGATCGCAGCAGATGCCCTGGGAGTTTTTCAGGTAACTTGCTGGAGGAATAGGAGGTAATAGACTGGCTCCTGGAAGAATGGAAGGGAGTTTCTTGTCACTTTTTAGGTGATACACATAGAGCCCGATGTAGAGGTGAGCGTATGTCTGCCGACGTGATGTATTTGTGCTTTATTTTCTACTGCTCCTGCGCAAAACTGCATCGCATCCCATTCACAAGAGAATGTAACTTGAGCTTTGGTGGCTTACGTTCTTAAAGGCATGATGTGGGCGCGTATGAGTGGAGCCATGTAGAGAATGTACAGTGAGGGCGTGAACAAGCAAGTGCACCCAATCCTGGCAAGGTTTACGTTAAACCATTTGCACTGCACTCAGGTCGTGTCTAAGTCCAGGAAGCTGACAATCCGTGTCCTAGTTCTGACACACACGTGTATTGTTCATGCAAATGCACTATTATAGTGGTGTGATCACTGACAGTGAATTATTTTTATAAAGAAAAACTTTATATAATTAGAATTTAGTGCAATCACACAGTTGATTCTACGCTGTTTTACACTGCACTTACGCAACGTGCTAGGTAACGTGGCTGCATTGGACTAGGTTGCTTTGTGCCCATGCACTACGTGTCGCAATTGAATGCCACCCAGAGGACCCATTGTGTGCGCTTTGAGATTAATCTTACCACCACCACAATTATGGCTGCAAGTACAGCATGTGCACAGCGCTAGAGCTAGAGACTTAGGAGTTCATCTACAGGTTTGGACCCGCAGTGCTGCTAAATTGTCATTAGTCTAGCTTTACAGCAAGGTGTATGCCATTATAGAACAAGATGGTGGTGTAAGAGGAGAAGCTGTCAATAGTAGAAGCCAAACTTGAATGTTTAAATTGTTTAAGCTACATAATGCTTTACCCTAATTCTTTTTTCTCCAAGACCCTCTTGAGATGTCGTCAGACAGACATTGATGCGCGCATGAATGATGGAGCCACACCTTTAATCTTGGCCTCCCGACTCCCTGTACAAAATATGGTGGAAGAGCTTGTGGAATGTGGAGCAGATATTGGAGCGACAGATAACAGGGGTATGTGCTTACATGTTAGACCCTTTTATATAGTGCTGCATGGTGGCTCAGTGAGTCGCACTTGTGCCTCACAACACTGAGGTCATGTGTTCGATTCCTGGCCTTATCTGTGTGGAGTTTGTATGTTCTTCCTGTGTCTGTGTGGGTTTTCTCCGGTGCGCCGGTTTCTTCCCACACTCCAAAAACATGCTGGTAGATTAATTGGCTACTGAATAAATGAACACTACTGTGTGTGTGTATAGCTCCAGTGGGGCAAGGATTGATGTGAATGTGAAATATTCTTAAAGCGCTACTTAATCTGATATTGTTATATAAAAATCTGTTAATAAAAAATATAAGGTTTAAAACAATCTTAAAACAGATCCAACACAAGATTTTACGAAATGCCAGAAAGGAGAAAGAGCTGTCTTCTTTCTAAATATACCCCTTAGGCTCTAGAGTGATGTCTCTTATTAGAGGGTCATAGATCACTTCCTTCGTCACCTTCTGATGGCCATATATGGTCAATGTTCTCTGTTCCTCTGTGATGACTCCTGCTCCTGCGTGTGCTTGGTTTTGTAGGTAAATCTGCATTACATTGGGCTGCGGCCGTGAATAATGTTCCAGCCATGAAAACTCTTATATGCAATGGGGCCAATAAAGACCTTCAGGACAAAAGGGTGAGGAAACCATTCAGAAGAGCACAAATCTTAGGTTCAAGTTTATTTGTCTTTGTTCAGTCACATCTTTCATGTACTTTTCCTTCTTGGATGTTTCCAATTTTAAGGAGTGTCAAGATCCAGACAAAATACTGGGTTCTAGTAGAGTTAGTGGAAGAACTGCAGTGAGTGCTAAGGCTGCCATGGGCCCCAAGGAGGACTCTGACCTGTGCCTACTATATTTACATTACCCCTGCTCTCCCCACATTGCACAGCAAAACAGGGCAGTGGCCACTTCTAAAATGTTCATTACTGTGCCACGTGAGAAGAACATCACCACTCAGAACTCCGTGTCAATGTTGTCTACAATTGTGTTTCACTTTTTTTTTAATCCATTCTCTAAAACTCCCCAAAAATCTAAAACCCTTTAATGACGTTTTTCCTTTTATAACAGGACCCGACTCGGCTCTTC
>WWET01000927.1:151423-165745 GCA_011038615.1 Limnodynastes dumerilii
TAATAAGTATGATTGTTACAGGATAATGGGTGCAAGTTATCAGGCTCAGGCGAAGATTATCACTGGGATAATGGGAGAGGGGGCAGCTCTCCAGGTGAGGCTAGGGCAGTGCATGGATCTCACAAAGGGGGCATGATCAGCCATACAGGTGCTTTATAAGGGGCATTGATGGATATATGCAGCATGCATCTCCTCTAATTGCAGAAAAACCACCATTCTAATGAAACGTCCCTTGTGGACTACAAGTCCCATCATGCTCCAGCAGCAGTTTAGTAGAGAATGCTGGGATTTGTAGTTTTCAGGAGCAGTGCTTGTGGCTTATGTCTACAATGCCTGTTCACTAAACTTGTAATGTATAACAAGTACACAGAGTTTTGTGCTTTTATGCCCTATAGAGCAAGATTTTTACAGAACCCGTCCTGGTTCCATACCCCCTGAGAGGTTCTGTTATAATGGACCGGATCCTGACCTAAGGGTGTAACATAGACTTAGATTCTGTGTGTGCGAGGGTAGTGCACCCCCTGCAAATGAGCTTCCATTCCCTGAACCCTGTGTGTAAGGGACTCATTCATAATGGAGGATTGTACATATGAACTTTTCCAGCCTTTACCATACGATTTAAATACCTTCCTCCCCCCACCCCCAGCCACTATGTGTCCGTTACTTTGCGTAATTGAATATCATTGATAGTGCGTTCCGATGCGTAACCGCCATGCCGCAGTGCAGAACGCACGGGGTACCTACGCATTTGGTTGTATGGAATTGCGGGCAGGGGCCTTTGCGCTGTGACCTGATTTATATTTTTCCAAACTTTTTTCTATATCAATATAACAGGCAATGTCTGTGGATCAGGAAACCTCTATATGATCATGCAGATCTGGCCCATATTTCATTTGATTTATTTATTTTATTTACAAACAGGTTTTTATATAGCACCATCAAATTACATAGCGCTTTACAGAGAATATGTCACGTTCAGCAGTGAATGTGTACCCCATTGGGGGTACATTGTAAGTTGCAAAACACACACAAACACACACTAGGGTCAATTTAGTCAGTGGCCAATTAACCTACCAGTATGTTTTTGGCGTGTGGAGGGAAACCGGAGCACCCGGAGGAAACCCACCCAGACACAGGGAGAACATACAAAACTCCACACAGATAAGACCTAGGCCGGAAATTGACTCAGGACCTCAGTGCTGTGAGATACAATGTTACTCACTATTTTGACTGTTGTATTATTAAAATGTATATTATGTATTTTAGTTCAGCAGTTCTCTGTTGCTTATCTGATTTCAGTGAGGGTAGTGCAATGCCTCCCACCCACCTCCTCTGGTCAATAGGTGGTCCTAGCACCACGGACGGATAGTGTTAGATACATTCCTCTACCTTGTGCACCAATTATTTTACAAGTGAGGTCCATTTCATAGAATCAAGCTCTCTGGACCCAATGGCTGGTGATAGACACCTACTCTAGTAGACATGGCCTGTGGGTGGCGCTAGATACACTGATGATAACATGTTGTGCCTTTTTTCAGTGGAGATGTACTCAGCATTTCCATGTTCTTTGTTTATATATCCATTGTTCTCTGTAATTCATCCGAGCTTGGCACAATTGTGCGTTGGCACAACCCGCTTCTGCTCAGTCGAGTCATTTTTAATACCCTGACATTGCATATTTACATATATTTCACACCGTGCTTATACTTATCGGAGTATTTCTCTTGTGTTCTCCAGGTCTGAGCATTCGAAACAATCAGGAAGAGGAGCCCGTTGACCCACAGCTGATGCGTTTGGATAACATGCTTTTGGCAGAGGGTGTAGCGGGCCCAGAAAAAGGCGGAGGGTCCGCTGCGGCGGCCGCCGCTGCAGCAGCTGCCGGCGGCGTCTCCCCCGACAACTCTATAGAACACTCGGATTACAGGAACAAACTGTCCCAGATCAGGCAAATTTACCATGCCGAACTGGAGAAGTATGAGCAGGTGAGGGGGAAGAAGAGTGAGGTAGGAGGTGGTGAAAATATTTCTAACCTCAATTAGTCTCCATTCTTTAGATGCCCTCCTGATCTTTTCGACTTTCTTCTGCCCCTCAACTCAGGCATGTAATGAGTTCACAACACACGTCATGAATCTGTTGAGGGAACAGAGCCGGACCCGACCCATCTCACCCAAAGAGATTGAGAGGATGGTGGGGATCATCCACCGAAAGTTCAGCTCCATCCAAATGCAGCTCAAGCAGAGCACATGTGAAGCCGTCATGATCCTCCGGTCTCGGTTCTTAGATGCACGGTAAGCATTGGGCTGAAGGGGACAGACTTGCGAGGAAGCGAGGCCTGAGTCTGAATGGGTGGGAGCAGGCGAAACCAGGCAAACTGGGTGGCACCAATGCCTGATAGAAGCTGTCAGAGGCTGACAGCTTAGAATGGCGCTTGACGCTCCATGTAGGAGTGCTGAGCGGTATAGCGCTATATATACGTACGCACGCTCATACAGGGAGCGCTGTTTTAAGCTGTCAACCTCTGGCTATTTCCTTACCGTGCAGGAGGAGTGGCGGCCACAGGCCCACGTGGTGGCTGCGCCAACTGTAGTTATGCCCCTGTAAGTAAAGAGCGCAAGAACGTTATTTTAAGGAGAGTAGTCGACTGATGAACTCCTCAACCTGCCAAGAAGGAAACATGGAGATGTTGCACCAATCAGATCATAGCAATCATTTTCTAGAATGTAGCAGATACATAATAGCTAGTATCTGATTGGTTGCTTAGAATCTACCCATGTGACCTCCTTCAGCAACCTAATGACCTGAATTTTTTCCTAAGGCGGAAGAGGAGGAACTTCAGCAAACAGGCCACGGAAGTTCTGAATGAATATTTCTATTCACACCTAAGTAACCCTTACCCTAGCGAGGAGGCAAAAGAGGAGCTGGCGAAAAAGTGCGGCATCACCGTGTCCCAGGTAAAATGGCGTCCTCAGCGAATTAGACCATAGTCTGTTTATTGTAACGAGGCCTGCGGGCTAACGTAAACTGTTTGCATCAGTTAAACTTGTACTTGCTCACAGGTGTCCAATTGGTTCGGGAATAAAAGAATTCGGTACAAGAAAAACATTGGAAAATTCCAAGAGGAAGCCAATATTTATGCGGTGAAAACGGCGGTTACCGTGACGCAGGGAGGCCATAGCGGAGCCAATTCTCCGACCACCCCAACTTCCGCAGGTACGATCCCTCCTACATTTTACAGGGCAGAGAGAGCTGACTGTCACGAGAATGACAATATGTTTATGTGACGGCCTCTGTATAACGTCTCCTTGCACCTGGGCAACTAGTTCACTTACCCGTAACCTTAGGCTTCCGTCCCATCTAACTCCTGTTCTTTGTTCCTCTTGAACCTCTGTTCTCATTCTGCTCTCATTCCTCTGTCACTGAGCATTTCTTCTCTAACCATTTTATTGACGTGCATCCATCCATCCCCAATGTATTCACCTTTAATTCCACCTCCATTCACACCACGATTTATCTTCTTTTCTCACACCTGTGATGCTGGCTTTCTGTGGCTCAATGTCTGCAACCCTTTCCATCATTATTTTTTGCAACCCTTCAAATATTGCTCTCCACTGCTCTACCTTTGTGACCCTCTGAAATTGGCCCTCCATTGCTTGTATTACTACAATCCACCAAACCTAGCTGTCCCCACTATACCTCTGTGACACCCAAAACTTTAACATTCTACCTCTGCGACCCTCTGAACCTTCTGTCCACACTCCACCTCTGTGACCCTCTGAACCCTCTGTCCACACTCCACCTCTGCGACCCTCTGAACCTTCTGTCCACACTCCACCTCTGCGATCCTCTGAACCTTCTGTCCACACTCCACCTCTGCGATCCTCTGAACCTTCTGTCCACACTCCACCTCTGCGACCCTCTGTCCACACTCCACCTCTACGACCCTCTGAACCTTGCTGTCCAAGCTCCACCTATGCGACACTCTGAACCTTCTGTCCACGCTCCACCTCTGCGACCCTCTGAACCTTCTGTCCACGCTCCACCTCTGCGACCCTCTGAACTTTGCTGTCCATGCTCCACCTCTGCGACCCTCTGAACTTTGCTGTCCATGCTCCACCTCTACGACCCTATGAACCTTGCTGTCCACGCTCCACCTCTACGACCCTCTGAACCTTGCTGTCCACGTTCCACCTGTGCGACACTGAACCTTGCTGTCCACGCTCCACCTCTGCGATACTGAACCTTGCTGTCTACGCTCCACCTCTGCGACACTGAACCTTGCTGTCTACACTCCACCTCTGCGACCCTCTGAACCCTCTGTCCACACTCCACCTCTGTGACCCTTAGAAACTTGCTGTCCCCGTTCTACGCCCTGTAACCCTCCAATCCTTGCCCTGCTCTGCATTTGCAATCCTTCACACATCGCTCTCCATCATTTTTTCGTCTGGAGCCTCGGAACCTTGCTTTCCACCACTTTACACCTGCTGTGGACCACCAAACCTCGCTCCAAGCCTGAGACCCTCTAAAGCTTCTCTCCACCATTCTGCCACCGCGACCCTCTGAACCTTACCACCACTTTTCGTCTGTGACCCTCCGAAAATTGCTCTCCACCGCTCTGTCTGTGACCCCCGCCCCCCGCGTCTGGCGCTCGCCCCCCCCCGTACATTGCTCCCTGCCACTCTATGTGTACCCCTGAGACCCTCTTTACTTAGTTCTGCAAATCCAGACCTAGCTCTGTCCGCTTTATAGCTGTGACCCTCAGAACCTCGGCCTCCCGTTCCCCTCCTCTGCCACCCTCTGACATGGCTCTTATGTCTGTCTTCCTTGCGCTCCAGTATTTTTACACTTTGCCCTTGCAATCCTCGAGTTCCACCACTTTGCTTCCTCAATCCTCTATTTTTTTTCTTCTCTGTCTTGTTCTTCTCTCAGGTTCTGGTGGCTCATTCAACTTGTCTGGATCTAATGACATGTTCATGGCGATGCAGGGCTTAAACGGGGATTCTTATCCCCCCTCACAGGTCAGTTTTAGGTCCCACTGCTGTTATAGTTCTCTGTTTGTGCTTTCCTTGCTCTATACATATTCCACTCTCTTTTCTCTATTGTTTTGAGGTTTCCTCTCCTGTCATCCAGGTGTACGTCCTTCCTCAGACCTCTTATTTTATGTGCTCTGTGTTTTATATTTTCCTTTTCTCTTGCTTTGTTTTTTTTTCACCCCACGAACCCTTTCTCAGCTCTCAGATCGGTCTGACCATGTCATGTTTCTTCTCTTTAAGGTGGAGTCCTTGCGTCACACAATGGGTCCTGGTTACAATGACACTTTATCAGCAAATCAGATGTACAGCCCTCGGGAGATCCGGGTAAAAACAAGGGTTTTAAAACCTTCCTAACTATTTATTTGCACGTTTAGTCTCCATGTTGTGTTTTGGTTTTATGTTTTTTTTTTTTTTATTGATTCTTTTTAATGTAGGCCTAGCAGAAAACCAAAAATATGGTGAAGGGAATAGGGGTAAAAAGAAAGGAGGAATGGACTGAAGGCTTGGAAGGGGGGAGCAGCAGGTGGTCAAAACCTCAAAATACACATAATCCATCTTCCCTCATTCTATCTCCATTCTGTGTGATCGACTACACTCGGTGTCAAGTCATCTCAACTCTCTCCTCTTTACACTCCCAACTTTCTCCATCCCATTATTTCCTCACCCTCTATCCATTCCTCCCCAATTCAACCCAACCTATTACATCTCACCTCTTACTAACCCTTTATCCATTCCTCCCCAATTCAACCCAACCTATTCCATCTCATATCTCACTCACCCTCTATCCATTCCTCCCCAATTCAACCCAACCTATTACATCTCATCTTTTACTAACCCTGCATCCGTTCATCCCAACATATTCCAATCTCATCTATTCCTCACCCTGTATCCATTTCTCTCCAAATTCAACCCACCCTATTCCACTCCATATTTTCTTCACCCTACATCCATTCCTCCCCAAATTCACCCATTCCATCCCACCTTTTCTTCACCTTACTCCATTTTATTCCATCCGTTTCTCATTCCCAACCCTTCTCATTCCATCTTGCCTCACTGCTTTACATTAAATTGACCCCATTCCCCCTCAACACATTCAATCCCATCTTTTCCTCACCCTCAATCCATTCCTCTCCAATCCAACCCATTCCATCTTTTTTCACCCCCCAAACCATTAATTTCATCCCATAACCCTCCCTATTCCATCCCATCTCACCTCATCATCCTTCTTCCACTCCATTCCATTTGATCCCTCCCCATCCTACACCACATCACCTCAACCCTCCCTGTTCCACCTCAACCCATTCCATTCCATCTTTTCTTCACCCCACTACATTCCATCCAATCCCTCTCTGTTACTATAACCCATACCATTCCACCGCATCTTTCCTCACCATGCTCCATGGATGAAGCACATTGCAGGAGATGTGTTTCTTACACTAGTCTGATTAAAACATTTCTCTAAAGGTTTCAGTGCATGCTTCATTAATAAAGTTGACGTGTCCCTAAAATCATTCTTTCCTGTTGTGTCTCTTATAGAGGTCCTGAGCTCTTGATTTACGCAATGAGGGTCCACCATCATCGTTTACATACCCATTTGTTTTATTTTTTAGGCCAACGGAGGGTGGCAAGAGGCTGTTACCCCCTCCTCCGTCACCTCCCCAACAGAAGGACCAGGCAGTGTACACTCAGACACTTCTAACTGAGCCCTCTCCTCCTCTCAGTGCTTCTCCCCCTATCACCCCTCCAGCCAACGACGGCCTCTCTGAACTGAACTCCGTATCCTGGGTCAAAACGGGACAGAGTGTGAGTTCTCTCTCACTGCCCTGACCTCTGCTTCTCCTTACCACTCTGCTCAAATGGACCTCCATTCTTCCATGGTAAAAAAAAGATGGCTACTCAGAAAAACCCTGCGAGGTTCTATTCCTTTTACATGAAGTGCTGACATTGGAAACCGAGGCCTTTTGTGGTAAGAAACCATTGTCCTGGCACAGAAACCCAAAGAATAACTAGCTCAACCCTTTGACCGTTCAAACGGAAACTAGGAGAGGTGGGAACAAGATGGAAAACAATCACTTCCTGTGTCAGACAGGAAGGAGACCTTTTACCTAAAATCCTGCAGACTTTCCAAAAGCGTCCGCCACTCAAACTGTCCAGTGGAACACGATGAATGTATTTAATGGTCCAATCATGTCTTTATATGGGCTGTGGAAAAAAGTGACATTAAAATTCACCAAATGAGAAATGGAGGGAGGCGTGTGATTCCAGCCCACATTAAAAGAAAATAAAACGGTTGTCGTTCCATAACTGATGCAAGAAAAGAGCTAATTAAAGACAAATAAACGACAAAGGGGGTGAACCTAAGAGACAAAAAGGATTTAATGGAAAATGAGGGAAGTATGGAGGGCTGTGGAGAAGCCAAGGAGGAGGAGTGAAATGAATACAGGATTTAAAAAGTAAAAAAAGAAAAAAAAAAAGAATAGAAATAAAAAAAAACATAAGAGTTACAATGAGGAGGGGAGTATAAAGTAAACAAGACTATCAAACTCCTCGCTCCTTCCCTCCAGAGTCTATCCAGAATCCTTTGAGGCTCGGCCAATCAAAGAACAGCGTTATTACCTCATAGCGGCTCACATAACCAATAGAGAAGACTTTTTTCTTTTTCTGTTTTTATTTTTTTTTTCTGAGTTTTCTTTTTCTTTTTTGCTCACGTGTTCGCAAGTTTGACTACCTCCGAAGGGAAAAATAAAATTATATATATAAATATATCGCTCACATCTACACGGGGGGATAGCAGTGAGGCGTCTGAGATTTGTCTCTCTCTCGATTTTCCCCCCTTCACTCCCCAGTTTTTATTTTTATTGTTTTTCCTCTTTGGGGTGTTGATTTATAAATCTGGTTGGTTTTAGGAAATTTGTGTTTATTGGGGGGGGTGAGAGTTTTTTGTTGTGTTTTTTTTTTTCATTTTATTGTTGGAGAAAAAGTTACAGATTTGGAGAGGGGGATATTGTGTGTGCTCGTATACAGAGATATAACCCGTCGCGTGTACGAATGGTGCGGATGTTTAGGAATGGCTGTAATACTTGTATAGACGACACATCTGTATATATGTTACCATTCAGTTCTATAAATATATAGGTACACAGGTCTGGAGTGTACATGCTACAGAAATGTACTATATTATTTTTTTGGTAATACTTATCAAAGCCAAACTACAGTGATTTCACAAAGATGACAAATAATCTTCTACGTTCAATGAAAAAGATCTTCAGGATATCTTTATTTTTTTACATTTTGTGGGGGGCTTGTGTACTAACTGCTGTAACCCGTAGCAACGTATCAGAGCTATGCTTTGATTTTTATAAATTAAACTTAAAAAATTAGTTACAGGGTAGTTATTGTTTTTTAATTTTCTTCTAGTACTGTGTATATTTCATAAATGATCTCAACTGTCTTCAAAGCAAACATTGATATAAAACCCTTATTTGTTCTGGTATAATAGTCTGTCTCATTAAACAACAATGGATATTTACCTCTCATAAGCAGTTAAAATGATTATTGAATCCTGATCATGAAACTATGGATTATATATTGCATAGGAATTTAACCATGTTCCTAAACCGTACCCAAAAGGACATTTTGGGTTTTTTTTGTGAGTTATGGTTGGCCACATTTGTTGGGTAATCCAGGGGCAGTTATCATTTGCTAGGATCACAAACCGCCATGCTGGAAAGGCTTGCTGGGTTTTGTAGTACAACGGCTACTGAAAATGTATAATTATAGTTGTTCAGGTGGTCCCAAATGCCACCGTGGCACAAATCCAGTTACATAAAAATCTTTGCAACATGACACAGGGTGTGTAAGCTGCTTTTGGACATGAACAACTTGCATTTGAGGCTTAGAGCCAGAAGGTGTGGGAAAGGAAAAGTGGAGATGTTGACCATAGCAACCAATCAGATTCTAGCTGCCATTCTCTAGTATGTAATAGGAAAGTGAGAGCTATAATCTGATTGGTTGCTATCGGCAACATCTCCACTTTCCCACCGTTTCGTAAATTTGGCTGTTAGTCTTTGTCATCGCAGTACCAGACAGCCAAAGTTTGAACCATCAGAATAACACGGCATTCTACCAAGGGCTGTGACATTTAGCCATGTACGAGAATTATTAACAGCATTAGAAATGTTACTTTAATTTATTCATTGTGCATTTAGGAGGAATGCACTGTACGCTGAGCGATGGTACCCTCTGATGGGCGGGGACATCACATACGACCTCACACTGCCCGATAATTTCCCCCCTGAACCTATGTCCATCCTAAAGCGATCAGCCCGCCGACAGTTCAAACATTCCGACTGCTGATTATTGGGTCGGCGCATTTGTGGACGGTTTGTCGGCATGGCCATAATTCAGTCAATGCCAGAGGCGTAGCTAGGGTGAGTTTTATAAGGCATGTGCCCTGTGCGCCAATGAACCAAGGGGGCGCCATTGTTCAATCCTTTATTATTTTTTTTAAAACCTTATAATAAGGACAGGGCGCATTTTTGTAATTTCTGCCCCCATCCACCCTAGTCACGCCACTGGCCAACGTGCTTCACAAGCATAGGCTTCAAAGCATAGCCGGCGCCTGAAATGCCGCGGGTTGTCCACGCATGACCTAGTCTATCTGCTGATTCATTATCCGATTGTGGTTTTAGACCCAAGTTGTATCAATTAAGAAAACCAAAAGTAAAGAAAAACCGTCAGAAATTGTGTTTTTCCTGATGCCAGACAGACTATTGCAGGAACCCCCAGTGCACAGGAGTACACAGAGCGTGTGAGTGTGTTTACATAGGTGAGTGTGAGTGTATGTGGAGCCCCCTCTCCCTGTACTCAGGCTTCTGCCTATAGAGAGCTATGTTTAGAGACATGACATGTTCTGTGCTATCATTATTATTTTCTGTTCCTCCCTGGTTTTGTTGGGGGGTTGGGATCTTCTTTAGTTCTTTGAACTGTTGTTTTTGAGGGTAAGGGGGGGGATGGGGGTTTAGAATCAGATTTTTTTTTCCTTTCACATTTATTAAAAGGAATCACTAAGAAAATGCATCTTTGTCACTTGTTGTTATTTCCAGGCTCCTGTATGATGCTCTTTATTATTTATTTTTACTTTCTGTTACAATATAACCCTTACCTTGTCTTTCTCTACTGTATTTTTCCAGCTCCTGTATTCTCCCCCTCTCCCAGTCCCTCTGTTTATCCTCCGCACCCCCCAACCCCCTCCTCTCTTCTGTATCTTCTAATGATTTTCGAAATTGCCTCCCCGGTTTCCATGGCAACTGTCACTGTCTTTAGCTTCCTTTGTATAAGAGCACCCTTCCCCTTGCTTTAACCCCTTCGCCGTGGGCGACATAAAAGCAGCACAAATGACTGTGTTTTATAGACCGGGTTAGATGTGCATCATATGAACACACTCATTTAGGTGTTCTGTGGACACGATAACATTGGTCTGATGTCATAAGTCATGTGATGTTGGTCGGTGTTGCTGGTTTTGCTCATGCTAGGATTAAAGGGACTGGCTAGTGGGATATTGGAGGAATAATGACAATAGATAGAGCTCTTTGCCTAAACTCATTCAACCTATTGTGTCTGCTCTTTCCAGATAATAAGCTCATTTTCAGGATCACCCCGGTTTTTTGTTGCTCATTTTCCAGCCTGACGTAGCCTAAGATGTGAAACATAGAAAGTGACGGCAGATAAGAGCCACATGGCCCATCCAGTCTGCCTGTGGTTAAGAAACCGATTGCTTGTTTTACCAACTAATTTGCTTCTGATTTGATTAGACCAGTGGCCAACCATTAGATCTCCGCTCGGCCAGTTTCTGGGCTGCGTTTTGATTGGCTGTGGTTCGGCACTACGACGGTCTGTGTTGTGACAGACCATCTTGCGGCAGTTGAATGGCGACTCTCCATTCACAAGAACGGTGCTGCTGCGAGTCCCAGAGCCTGTGAAGATTTCTACGGTGACGGGTAAGACTTTTATCCTAACCTTAATCCTCCCCTAACCCTCCGTTGCCTGCAGCCTAACCTTCCCCCTTTGGGTTGCATTCACTGTTCTGAACATGTTTCACATACGGTCTTTTTACATAATATACGTATTGTTTTGTTACGTAGATTGCGTATATGGGTTCTTTAAAGACCATGGGCCTGATTCAGAGATCCGATATTAACAATAGTTAGGTGCGTATATTTAGGGTCGGATTGATTTTGCATCAGCTGCGCATGCGTAGTAATAGTGCAACGCCGTCTACGTTGAAGATAGGGTCGGAAATGCCTTAAGGTCGGACTTGTGAATCGGTCGGGAACAATTACGATCCTAAGTCCAGCGGAAATATACGGACCTAAGGATTTGCATAGAAATGGGCGGGGGGAGGCATTGAGATGAGGGAAAGTGGGCGCGATTATAGACTTAGGACCATGAATATACGCAACTAATGCACAGAAGGTCGGAAGTTACTGCGGCCAGATAGGGCAAGTCTATGCAGGTCTAACTTTAGGTCCGGAGGGGACTGAGTGTTTATTCAGTGGGATGTAACCTGCTCCGACCTGCCACTTAGATGCATATATTTGCGATCCTATCGCCGACGGATCTCTGAATCAGGCCCCATACGTACGCAATCTACGTAACAAAATGATACTTAGATTACATAAAATAGTTACTACGCATGCGTAGTAGCTACTAACGGTATTTTAAGACCATATGTGCAACACGTACGGTGTTGTGCATCCGGGTCGGGGAGACTTAGAGTTAGGCTGCAGGGAGGGGATGGTTGGGAAAAGGGGAGACTTAGGGTTAGGATGTGGGGGGGGGATGTATTGCAGAAGGGGAGACTTAGGGTTAGGCTGCGGGGAGGGTACGTAACAAAATGATACTTAGATTACATAAAATAGTTACTACGCATGCGTAGTAGCTACTAACGGTATTTTAAGACCATATGTGCAACACGTACGGTGTTGTGCATCCGGGTCGGGGAGACTTAGGGTTAGGCTGTGGGGAGGGGATGGATGGGAGAAGGGGAGACTCGGGGTTAGGCTGTGGGAAGGGAGGGTTAGGGTAAGAATTAGCATAAGGGTTGGGGAAATAGAGAAGGGCGCTTACCTGTCTGCATCAGACAAGGGAATTTTTTTTTTAGTAGCTCTATCTTTGGAAATGGGGTGTCTAAAACAGCCCCTTCCAAAAAGGACCATTCTTAGCGGCAACCCCCACCCTACCCCTCCATCTCCTACAATCTAACCTTAACCTTCACCTTAAGCCCTAACCTATCACATCTACAGGATTTACTCAGCTCTGAGATTTTCATTTCCCATAACCCTCTGCTCAAAAATTCGTGACATCATAGCTTTAGATGCAACCACAATGATGTCTCTGTTAGAGGAACTACGCAGAATGGTTGGACAGATGGCTGTGAGTGTGTACACACGTCAGAATTCACATGGCGTCATTACATTGTTGATCGTGGAGTTTAGAAAATGAAATCGAACAATGTGATAAAACATGATTGTGGAAGTGTACACAATGAAGCACTATCTTGCCAAACGGCTGTTTATTGTGTGATTGGTGCAATACTTGCATCAAAATACTGTAGTGTGTATCCAGCTTTAGGAGCAGAAAGGGAGAAGTATAGACGTCATTTTATAGGTCATTGTTGCGGCCTCACTTGGAATATTGTGTTCAGCTCTGGAGCCATATCTCCAGAAAGACATAAATACATTAGAGACTGTGCAGAGAAGAGCAACTTAATGGTGCATGGTCTGTGTCACACACCATACAGAGAGAGACTAGAGGAAGTAACGTATAGCTTGGAGCAGAGAAGAGCAACTAAAATGGTGCGTGGCCTGTGCCACACAGCATACATAGAGAGACTAGTGGAAGCAACGTATAGCTTGGAGCAGAGAAGAGCAACTAAAATGGTGCATGGTCTGTGCCACACAGCATACAGAGAGAGACTAGAGGAAGCAACGTATAGCTTGGAGCAGTGAAGAGCAACTACAATGGTGCATGGCCTGTGTCACACAACATACAGAGAGAGACTAGAGGAAGTAACGTATAGCTTGGAGCAGAGAAGAGCAACTAAAATGGTGCATGGCCTGTGTCACATACCATACAGAGAGAGACTAGAGGAAGTAACATGTATAGCTTGGAGCAGAGAAGGGTCACGGGGGTTTGATAGGGGCTTTCACATATATCAAGGGGTGTAACCAGGTACAGGAGGGGCATTATTCAAAGGAAGAGGTGTATTAGTACATGAGGACGTGTATAAACTGGAGGGTGGGAGGTTTAGAGGAAATATGCGGAAATATTTCTTCACTGAAAGGGTGGTTGATGAATGGAAAAAAAACACCATCTGAGGTGATTGAGGCTAACACCATACAACTAATCTTAAACTAAATGGGCGAATACTGTGCAGGGTGAGTATAGTTTAAGCAAAATAAAATGTGCAGACTGGATGGGCCCTGTGGCTCCTATCTGACATCACTCTCTATGGGGGAAATTGTACCTATGTATAACTTTAGGTGAGAGCACTGGAGAGCATTGCCAACGTATAACCCCAGCCATCGTCAACAAAACGGTCACTCAAGGAGAACTCACATTGTACTCGCTCCATAGAATTGTTTAAGCCACTCCCCTTTCATGGTGAGACAGACCACTATTTAATCCCCCTGCCACAGAGACACTATCACTGTAACACTATAAAGTGCACCCATTACTACAATTCCCTAATACAGGCCTGGCCAACCTGTGGCTCTCCAGGTGTTGTGACACTACGCCCCCCAGCATGCTTTGTTATGTATCAACTATGCCTATGCAGGTAAAGCATGCTGGGAGTTGTAGTTTTACAACACATGGAGAGCCACAGGTAGGCCAGGCCTTTCCTCCTGCCTCTCTGGGGCTCTAAGAAAAATCTATGCTGTGTTTGTGTTGTATGTGCAAAAGTGAAGTGTTTTCCCTGCATGCAAAGGAATGAAAATGAATGAGCAGCGCTTAGTTATCAAAGTGGTTTAGCCCTTACTCCCAAACTCTGGATCAGCGCCATTGTGTGTTACCGCTATTTAAATACCCCCTAATGGAGTGATTTATTCATTGTAAAGTTCAGCCCTGCACAGCTTGTAAGGGCCACATTGCCAGACGATGCAGTGGGTGGTTTTTACATCCTGAATCAACACTGAGCTTTGCTATTGGTCTTTGGGGTCACATGCATGGCGGCGGCATTTATGGTGGTGGTGGTGGGGGGGGGGGGGTTTTTACATGTTGAATGCTTTTT
>WWET01000927.1:173685-187630 GCA_011038615.1 Limnodynastes dumerilii
GTACTTAGGGTTTGGCTAAGGGGGGGTAGACTTGGGGTTAGGCTAAAGGGGGGAGACTTAGGGTTAGAGAGTGGTTTTGGGGATAAAATTGTTACATACCTTTCGGAGCACTAATTTTCAGGATTGATTGCATAAGCAATCGTTTGCCCAGTCAGTTCGCAACTGACTGGGAGAGAAAGGCCCTATCGATGGGCCATTCGCAATGGGGACCCACACTCCGTGACTAAGCATATACACACATGCACATCCATGGTCTGAGCCCCATATAAACAACTTTCATTGCCTGACCTAATCATGTGCACTCGTCATTAGTGATATTCATACAGTGCAGCATTAATCTATTCAGTAGCCTATAGCTAGGAAGAAAGCACTACCACGAGACGCTTCGCACCGGTCAGTCGGTAGATATGGCCGACAGAGCTCCTCCTGACAGGATTCAGCCAACCACACAAGCCTTGGCATACTGAAGTGCCCGTCGCCTACACACTGAGGAAACAATAGTCATATGGGTAGCCACAAATAAGGAAGCCGACTCCATGTACTTTAGACCAGTGGTATGAAAGTCTGTGCTCATATTAATACTGGCCCAGCTGACAAAATGGCTGCCACCCTTAAGACGATGTTCCTGCTCCCTAGTGCATTTACAGGCTGCCTTTATTAAATCTTTTCCATGGCAGCAGCGCCCTCTCCCTGACCAACAGGGTATTACACACGATAGACCGAGGCTAGTGGTTTTCTTCTCAAAATTGTGATACCACATAGCCTTCGGGGAATATACTTGATCATTCACATAAGTGATATATCTTTTTAAATGACCGTTATATATAGTTTTTCCCATTAGACAGTGCGATCGATAAAAACCTTACCCAGGGGTAAGATATTGCAGTGAGCTGAGACGTTTCACAATAGGTTTTTTTTATAGTAGAGGTTTCAAAGGATTACAAGGGAAATAAATCTGGTAGAAATACAGAAAGTGCCTATTTTTTTAAATCAAAGCATTCTAACCCTGTTGTATGTCCTCCAATTAATCCAGATTTCCTCATTGTTCAGCTTGGAGTGTTTACAACATAGCAAACAAAGAACAGGGAATGGAAAAATAATCGTACACACACGTAAAAAGATTAAACCGTTAAAGACGTGGCAAGTCACCGGAGTGGATATACATAAAGTGCCAATATAAGAAGAGATCACATGATCAGTAATAAGACGTCTCATTGGGGGAGGAGTGTTTGCAGGAAAAAAAAGTTGCTGAAAGTTCATCACCGAATCCCAGTGACAGACGATTTCTGGAGGTAAAACCCCAAAGGATGAGCGAGAGGGGCTGTGTCCACCCGGGCGTTACACACTGATTAACCAGAGGAAGAAGAAGGCAGCGATGATGAGAAAGAGAGAGTCAAGTATTCCAAACATCCTGCCTTGGGGGAGTCCAGTGTCTACAATACAGAGAGAAGGGAAGAGTATAATAAAAAGTCAACAACACAAACACATCATAAAGAAAAAAAACAACGGGCAGCGTTCAGGACATCTATTATACTCATCCAATCTGCAAATTACAGGAGTGTGATGAGCATGGGAGACCAGGCGGCTCATATCCGTGTGTGAGGAGGGCCAGGCTACGAGACACTAATGAGGTGGGAGGTACAGGGACTCTAAACAGCTGTAAGGGGTGGGTAAAACACCGGCTATTGTAACATATGCGCTTTTCCATGCTGCATGTATGTGTCCATACCAACCAATCAGAGCAGTGATTGCTCAGTATTAAAGAGAAAGGAAGTGGCCCATGTACTGGCGGGAGCATGCCCAGAGTGACACTTCCTGTGACATCACTAAGGTGTAGTAGGGAGCATAGGACTGGATAGAGAATTACGCTAAACAGTATTTACGTATATTGAATGTGCGAATACTCCGTTCTATGCATTCTGTGTGCATGGCGGTTACGCAACGGAACGCATTCTGGATTACACACTGTAACTTGTCTCACTGCAGAGACTCGCCTGCGCTGTCCGTACTGAACTCAGGACCTGGTCCATAGACTCAGGCTGACCTTGTGAGGTCATTTATTTAAGCCAATCAGGGAGAGGCACAGACAAAGGCCATTTTTCTGATGTGCTGGCACTTAACTGTCAATCAAGAGGACATGGGAGCAGCAAACCACACCCGGCAGCAGCAGCAGCAGTCTGTATCAGACATCCTAAACTCTAATTACTTGCACAAGGTAAGAATCATGGACTGTATCAATAAAGGATCAAGCAAATCTGCACAGGCCTTCATTTACATGGTCCAATACTGCCACCAAGTGGCTGGAACAGGCAGAGTATCTACCGTCTCATATTTGTACACCTGGCATAACATCTTGCATCTGATTTTAATAGTATTGTCGCTTCATCAGGGGGCTCTTATACAACAATTCAGGGCTCAACATTCCCTGGGCTCCACGGCCACCAGAAATTTGGACTTGCCACGCTCGTTGAGGTAGATGTTTAAAAAATGGCTCCTAAATGTTTCCTAGATTGTAAAACAATATATTGGCCCCTGTGATAATTAGCTGCACGTCATGCTATTTATTTACCATCCTCCAATACCTGCTGTTTTCTGCAATGCATACAATAATCTGACAAGTGCTGCAACTACTCAGGGAGGGCCTGATGAGCTTGTGTGTCCATAGTTTATAACACTCAGGGAGTACATTGTGCATCGTGATTAGGTAGTTAGTGGTTAGCCAAAGGTTTCCACCATAAGCTGGCCACACACTAGAGCGATTATCAGCCCGATCGTACAATTATCGGTTGGTCGGACTAATATCTCTGCTGTGTGGGGTTGATGGATTTCTGAAACCTCAGATAATTGTCTCAGAAGGGCTAGGATCCAATAACCTGTTCCTTCAGAATGCCTGACTGATTATCATCCAGAGGGGACGACATTGTGTAGTATGATTATTGAACCCTGTACCGCCACCTTCTGGCCGGAGTTTCTCCATTTGTCTGACATAATTATCGGCGAGTACAACAGTGAAACAATGAAAAATCTGCATTCTGCAAGAGATACAGGGCCCACATTGCTATATTACTGCTATACTTGCTGGTAATTACGGAGACAGACAGGGAACTACGGCCAGGAGATGGAGGTGCCACCACTAGCTGGAGTTTCTCTGACAACCATCCAATCAGCTAGCTGCACGAGTCTCCTGCCAAGATTAACAGGAGACCTGTGCAGCCAATCAGTTGCAATGGCCTCATGTCAACCTCTGCAGCACCTCCACCTTTAACATGAATTATTGCTCCCAGCAGGAAAGGTGAGAGCCATCAAAATCGTCCCAGGGGAAAATCGTCCTGTTTATCAGCAACCTCCTTTTCGGAGTGATGATCGCTCTAGTGTGTGGCCAGCTTTACAGTAAAGAGACGCTACAACCGCTATCTTAACACCTGCCGATCCTGTTGGATTATGGGGCAGATGATCATTAAGGCCACAGTCTGTAATTAGGGGACTGAAATTCCTAAACGTTTACTTTGTATTCATAGACGGATAGAAATCATCTCTGGGGTATGAGTTTGGGAACCAGTTATTATAAGGAGTTTGGAGGGGGAGGGGGTGATCTTACCTGCTCGCGCTGCTGACTGGAAGTCGTTAGTATTGAAAACTGTAGTAAAAAAGCCAAAGGGGAATGCGCCAATGCCGAAGGACATGTGGAAGCCAGTGTCTGTGAATCCGGGGACCCCCTGTGGATAAACAAGGAAGTACAATTACACTATATACTGACTGAATAGCGGCCTCATAACGGACCTGATTCACAACTAAGAATTCTTTTGATTTAAGGTGCGTATTTTTAGGAACGGAAGCACTGCGCATGCATAGTAACTTTCTACGCCATTAACGTTGGACTTAAGTGCTTAAACTCCATGCTTATACACTACGAACCTAAAGTCTCTAGGTTCGTAGTAACATACGCAGAAATGGGCGTTCTATGAGTAAGTAAATAGGCCGATGCGCAGATATGGGTGGAGGGGGGCATTTAAATGACGCAACGAAAGTGCGGGTCCCCCATGGCACTCGTGAGTCACATAAGAACCTGAAAACCGGGGGTGTACCGAGGGAGTTTCATTGCTATTAGGTGCCTATATCTAGGAACCTATCGCGTTCTTATATGTGAATCAGGTCCAATGCCATGAAACAAGGGTCTAATAAAGAGATAAGAGCTTTCTATCTGGGGTAAAGTAACTGTAGGTTCCATAGCCACATAGGGACAACAGCGCCACCTATAGGCCAAATGTATTGTACATTTAAGTAGATATCAGATTTAATTAATACTTTCCATTAAAACAGAGGGTTACTGGCAAAACAGGTCACCTCTATGTTACACAGGCCTACAATTCACTGTGTACCACAGACCACTGAGCCACGAGGAGCATCCAGGAGGACGGATGGTTTCGCTTTAGATTAAAGGCAAACACTTACACATCAGCCACACACATAAAACATTAACAGAGCACTGTCATGTACACTCGCAAAACAAGCCCTCTATGGTATCCGATACAGCTATTACTCAGGAAAGCCACTTCTTATACAACACGCAGAGGACATATAATATAATACTGTGTATTCAGGAGGAGCCACGACAACATGGCGTCCAGCGTGAGACCTACCCCTGCGGCCCTGTTCTCCGGCTCAGGCCTCTGTCCCTGAGGTCTCGGTGGAGTCTTTAACCTGAAAAGGGATAAGATGCATTTTACAAGATAATAATGACAGGAGGAGAGCACAAGACACCCTGTCTGCATAGCTTCATCACCCCTTAGTGTTAGGGACTGACCCATAGGCTGTCTGCATAGCTATGTTACCCCTCAATGGGAGGGACTGACCCATAGGATGCCTGCAGAGCTTCATCACCCCTCATAGGCTTTCTGCATAGCTATGTTACCCCTCAGTGTTAGGGACTGACCCATAGCCTCCTGTGTGAGTCAATATGTCACCCCACAGAAGGAGGGACTGTCCCATAGCATCACTATGGGGGAGGGATGACCCATAGTTTTAGCGAGTATATCGGTCACCCTGCAGAGGGCGTGACCTGGAGACGGTGGTGTCTTATGTCACCTGGGGTCTTGCTGGTTAGTGCCACCTCTGCCATATATCGGGATCACGTTGTCTCGGCTGATGCAGGCCTTACACACGGGACATTCCTGACGGTCTGGCCGGGTCTCCAACCACTGCAAAGGACAGAGAGAAGGATATAATAATACGCTAAGGACCGTTGCTTATTTTTATAATAATAATAATAATATGTTACCACAGCATAATGGTGCTGTGGCTTTAGAAACATAAAAATAACACACAGCTGAGTAGATCAGGTACACGGTGTAAAATAAAGCTGATGGCTCAGTACAGCTGGTAAGTGTGTTACATTATCATGATTGTGAAATGTTTTGCTAAGCACATGTTGCATAATACACTCGATGCAAACATTAAAAACAAAGTTAACCTTAAGACAGACAGAAAGCCTGGTGCCACCCTCCAGCTAAGGCTCAGGTCTAACTCACTGGAATTGTCCAACCAGCCACAATCCAGGTGTCTGGCTCTCAAGCTGAGAAGCAGGGCCATAGTGTGGTCAGAAGAGGACTGTGGGCACTCACAGGTCTACAGGGGCCACCTAACGAGTCTACAAACATGGGGCCAATTGCCTAATACATCTGCAGATGTGACAACACCCGTGTCCATCATTAGACTCTATCCGAGTCAGCCACCAGCAGCAGCATGTAACAGGACCCATCAGAAAAGGTAGCAAACAACATATTGCTCAAGACGTCTCCTAAAATAGGTTTATATACTAAGGGTTTTCCCACCCAGGTTCTCTATTGCTGGAGAAAAACAGTTACTGATCAGCATATCCAAACGCAAGTAAACACTATAGAACTGAACTTATCATCACAAACAGGGAGAGACTTATAAACACAGTCACTGGTCTCTAAGAACTTCAACAAAATGGCTGCCTCCACTCCATAATGTGTGTGACAGATGCACACATCAGACAACTGTAAAAACACCACTATGAGAAATTCTAAACCTTCCTATTATCTAATGAACCTTCGACCATTGTATTTATTCTTCACAAAAGCAGCCTCTTATAAATGGTTTAATACAATGTCATTGGACTGGCGCCGAACTGAGCACCATCAGTCGCATAGACTTCCGATAGCTTGACCTACCTTAATATTTCTGATCCGTCCCCACAATACTAATGAATTGGAAGCCATGGTCCCTTAGCCAGATGAACATGGCCTTTAATGTAAATTTTAATTAAAAACTTTCCCACCCAAGTGAGCAACTTTCCCCAGTGTCAAAAATCGGATATGTGGATTAATTGGGTATTCTTTCTGTTTGCAGCACTTGCAGAATGTGTATTAGAAGTTTTCCAACGCAAACACTTGCAATGAGCGTTCCACTTGCCCACAAAAGCCTGAATTTGGTCCATTATTATTCAGTTCTGTTTGTGCTCTTATACCGCTATGTGGTTGGGGTTTAGTATTTAAATAAGTACCCTTCATACTATCCAGACACAGGATGTCACCTCCATAGATCTACTTTGTATGGCTTTGCATAATAATATACTTTAAGTAATAAACTAATCTAGAAGTAGTGACATAAAAATACAGACATACCTGATGGAGACATGGCCAGCTGAAAAATAAAGAAAAAACACATTATCTGTCATTTTATAGTGTAACATTATACACAGATGCTACAAAACACAGCAATATAAAGTGGTTATCAGATAGTACAGTACTGCATGAGATAAGACAATCTCTGCTACACCGCCCTCACAATATAACACTGCAGCAGATGGGTATGGTCAGCTAGGCCTTAAATTAGTAAGACAGCTTCCAAAATGAGATAGAGTTTACGTGATTAGGATTCCATCTATTCCTTGATCTGCTCCGTGGGGCTGATTCAGAGATGCACTTTCACCCTGTTTTAGGTGGAAGTGTACAGCTCGGCTAAACCATTTTTCAAAGTAAGGTGTGTTAATTAAAAAAAAAATTGCATGCAGGGAAAATACATGACTTTTACACATAGAACTAAAATACTGCATAGTTTTATGTTTATTCTATAAAATAGAGTTGAGCTAAGAAACTTCACCTCCTAATTTTATTTCTGCTTTTACAATTTAAAGCCACCCGTGCAATTCAACATGGTATTGCTCAGGTCTACACTTGCACCTAAAAAAAAGTTGGAAGTGCAACTCTGAATCAGCCCCCATATCTCTATGCTAGGGAAATAAGGAGGCATTGTGTCTAATTAAAAAAAAAAAAAACACAATAGGATCCAGGGTTAACATGGTGGTATCACAGGTTTGTACTTGACTGGTACACACAGGACAAACCGGTATCCCTCACTATGGCGTTAAGCTGGCCATACACTATAGTAAATATTGGCCCGATCGTCCAATTATCAGGTGATCGACCAATGATCGTTGTTGTGAGTGATCAGGATAGATTTGGTACAATTAACTAAATGAATATCATGCATTCAATATAACAGGCTCAAGCTCTTAATATCATTGCAGCCAATCAGCTGCAAAGGCCTCCTGTCAACCTTAGTAGCCCCTCCCTCTTCAGCATGGATGATTGGTTCCAGTAGGAGATGTGAGTGGCACAAATATCTACAAAATGTAGAATAGGTACTGGTATAGCACGAGTAAATTTAAACTTAAACAAAGCTGCTCCCTAACACACTCCGGAAGATCTACCAATCCTCCAAAAAATACAAATAGAAATATAGAAGTGGAGTGTGTCTGAAAAGCGCTAGGAATACAATGACAATTGTGGTAAACGAGTAAGTGGTAAATAAGTGATGGGGGAAGGGGGGGGAATGCCACCGGAGACGGGAGGGGGGGGTTGGCCAAATGATCTTCTTCCAATGGGTGCTAGAAGTAGTACACCTCAAAAGGATGACCACAAGGAGAAAGGAGATAGGAAACAAGTTTTAATGACAAAGCATGGATAAATACAATTCTAAAAAATAAAAACCAGCTGTACCACAAGAGGTGTCCAAAAGTGCAATGGCGCATGGGGGCGGCGGATTGATGACAGTCCCGGGATACCCGCTGCTCACACTGCTCACTCGTCTTGAGGATCGACGCTCCGGTTCACACGCTGGATGGTTGCTGCTCGATCGACGCGTTTCGGGCGGATCCAGCTGGTTTTTATTTTTTAGAATTGTATTTATCCATGCTTTGTCATTAAAACTTGTTTCCTATCTCCTTTCTCCTTGTGGTCATCCTTTTGAGGTGTACTACTTCTAGCACCCATTGGAAGAAGATCATTTGACCACCCCCCCATCTCCGGTGGAATCCCCCCCCTCCCCCATCACGTATTCACCACTTACTCGTTTACCCCATTTGTCATTGTATTCCTAGCGTTTTCAGACACACTCCACTTCTATATTTCCATTTGTATTTTTTGGAGGATTGGTAGATCTTCCGGAGTGTGTTAGGAAGCAGCTTTGTTTATATACTCGCGCTATACCAGTACCTATCCTACATTGTGTTATTTTGGCATGCAACCCCTGGGGAATATTGCACGATGTCCTGTATGTTTGGAGTTGGGATTTCCACCATCTGTAATCTTGTCGTGAGGTGACGGAGGCTTTGCTGCAAGCGCTGTATCGACGGTTCATCTCCTTGTCTAAAGGACAGCGTCTTGATGACACAATTGACGGCTTCCTGAGACGTGGCTATCCGCAGTGTGCTGGTGCGATAGACGGGACACACATCCCCATCTTGGCCCCTTTGCAAAATGCGGCGGATTACCATAAACCAGAAAGGCTGGCATTCCATTGTTCTCCAAGCTGTTGTGGACCACAACTATTGGTAAGCATGTACAGGGAAAGGGAATATGATAGAAGGAATATAATGATCTATAGGAGGGAGAGGGGGATATGATAGAAGGATATAACCAGATATATTTCCAATGTGCAGGTAAATTATGTGTGCTGTCACAAAATGCAAACTGTGTCATATTTTCAGCTTCACAGATGTGTTTGTTGGCTGGCCTGGACGGTCTCATGACGCCCGAGTGTTGGCCAATTCTGACATCTACCACCTGGCTGAGGAGGTTAGAGGACGATACTTGTTCCCCAGAGAGGTAAATGCAATGTTTTCATTATTTCATATGTACATATTGACCCTCTTTAACGGTATTGTCTGTATATAAAGGAACTTGCATACAGAAGTCAAAGATTGTCAATGGTGTGGAAATCCCTGTGCACATCATCGGGGATGCTGCCTACCCTTTGCGTCGATGGCTGATGAAGGGCTTTACACAGCATCATCATCTTTCTGTGGAGCAAGTGCGCTATACCCACACCCTCATCTCGGCAAGGATGGTTGTTGAAAACACATTTGGTGGCTTAAAGGGAATTGGTGCAGCAGGCGGGGCGGGTGTCTGTCAAAAGCCCCGCCCGTGTGGACTGTGACATATGATCACGTGTCATACAGGCGTGATGCTGGAAGCCTGTATTTTTCATGTTTTAAACAACTTTATGAAGACGTAGGGGAAATGACAATGAACAGACCATGTTAGTAAACAAATCAGAATGGTACAATAATAATAATAATAATATTATTAAAACACATTTAAACCTCACTTTGTGACAGCTGCATGTTTATATTTCATTAGTTTTTTTCACCTTTAGAGCTAGTCACATATTAGCAGTTTATGCTCACAGATAAACTAAATAATCAAAGCAGGCTTTGTCATTACACATGGTTGACATCTTCCCCAGAACTTAACTCATGAACCTCAAGCAACACTTCTTGGAGAGCAGGCTGCTGTCACAGTATTGTGGAGCTGGGGATGGGGTTTTATTATGCATTTAATGCAAATAGGGTCGCAGACACTCCCAAAATATCCGGAAGACTCACAAAATTCTGGCATTTCTCCAGGTATCCCAAAAGAGCCGTCAAATCTCCCATGATGGACTTGAAGCCATGATGCTTTGCAACTCTTTGCTTCAGGCCCCGCACCCTGCCTATCAATACTTTGAGTTTTAGTGTTATTAGGGATTGCTCGGTACATGATGACGCAATGTGAATTATCAATCCCCATCCCCATTACCTGCAACCAGGGCTATCGTCAGAAAATGCGGGGCCTGGGACACAGCCGCAGGGCCCCGTCCCCATGTGACGCCCTGGTTCCTTATGCATTGGCCCGCTACTCGGCAATAGCCCCAGCTTTCCCCCCCTATTGGCGACCCTGCTTGTAACACTAAGTCTAGTAGCATTGATGATGATTCGATTAGAATAAATTGCATTATTAAGCCCCATCCCCATTCCGTCATCAATCTCTTCCCTCCAAGGTCAGAGGGAAAAAATAGAAAGTCAGCAACCCTGAAAAAGCTGCAACTATAGCTGGGCACTCACTTATCCATTTCCCACCCAAGCCAACCTCAGACATTGGCCAAACATTGGATAAGTGTGTATGCGCACACAAACCACAACAACATAACCCCTTCCATTAGATACAACATACTCCACTCCTGAGCTTTCAACTGTCAATCACCTTGATTTAATCAATTAATTGTTATTTGAAAAACATTTTTGTCTTCAACACAGGTGGTTACCATAGTAACTGACAGTTGGACGCTCAGGAGCACACCTTCCTGGTTGTCTGGTTGGGTCAAATGATTTTTAAACCTGCTTAAGGATCAGTAGACCCGATCACCAATCATCTGACCAATTTACAAGTGTGTAATCCCCCGGAGCGGCTTTGTCCAATTCTTCTCCCAATTCTGATGTCATGCAGCAGCGCCCTTGTGGGTGGTCTGGTAAAGACTGGATAAGTGAATATGGTGAGACGATAGTCTGAGCAGAGGCAGGTCGGAGGTCGGAGGTCGGAGGTCTGCTGTAAAATTGGACAACTGTGCAGCATGGATTGGGTGCTGTATCTGTGACCTTGGTCTGCTTTAGGATGGTGTAAATAGTCTGGACTGGAGTTGGAACTTAATAGGACTGGATAAATGTGTACGCGGATTCAGTCACAGCGCTGTGAGTCATGACGTTGGTCGGTGAAAGGAACGGTGCGTCATCCTGATCCCTGCTACTTGTCAACTTTATTCCAGAGGGGAGAGGAAAAAAGTTGGCAACTAAAATGTAAAGATGACTAATCCTTCTTGACAACTCTCCCAGAACGTCCTGGAGACATCTGACTTTCGTCCAGCGACCCGGGATTCCTGAGAGATTGGGCTACACTACCTTGCAGCAGGGCTTGAAAACATGACTCATTGGACCGGATTCAGAGTTAGGTGCATGTGCGATGCGGAATCGCACATGCTAATTTGACTACAGGCTATTCAAGGATGCGCTTGCGTGCATCCTATAGCCCACTCTGAATAGCACGTAGGGTGTTACTTCAAAGTAGTATGCGGATATGCAAGGCACATCCGACTTGTAAAAAACCAGTCGGAGCCTTAATTGCTCCGACCGTAGGTTTTTTTTTACATTCGGGGGATGGCCTTGGCAAAAAAAAAGACCCAATAAAGACGATGCTAACTATGTCCTACACTCAGGACATCCCGGCGCTAATGACAGTTCTACTGTCATTAGGGTGTACTTATACCCTCTGCCATTTCCATTGTGATATTTGGAAATATTCCCACGCTGGCAGAGGGTATAAGTACACCCCAATGACAGTAGAACTGTCATTAGCGCCGGGATGTCCTGCGTGTAGGACATAGTTAGCATCGTCTTTATTAGGTCTTTTTTTTTGCCAAGGCCACCCCCCGAATTAAAAGCTTACAAGACTGGACCCCCATCAGATCAGGTAAGTATGTTTTTATTTTTCGTGGGCCATCTTATGGTAATTTTTTATATGTTTTAATTTTTAGAGGTGTACTTTCATATTATTTTTGGAGAGGGCACAGTATGGTTTTTTGTAAAGAAATGGGCATGTGTAGTGATTTTGGTGCAGGGCATGCTGCTGATACTAGTACTACAAGCGCAAGCATGCCTTGTCATTCTTGGGCATGCTTGTGCTTGTAGTTCTACTAGCGGCAGTATGCTGTCGGCCTGGACTGTATTTTTTTTTTTTTACATAGATTGCAGTGGGACAGGTGGGGGGAAGGGGTTATATCTGTAATATGTTGCGGTGGCGGGCAGGCGGAGAAGGAGTTCATTTTAAAACAAAAATGTGTTTTGGGGTTTTTTTTTTACTTTTTTTTCTTCAGCTCCGGTGAGCTGCCCTTACGCTTCCACCATCCCTGAGATGGTGGAAGTGTAGGGCTTGTTACGCATCCACCAGACTGGTGTGCACGGAGTATTTAAATGAGAAAAGCGGAGCTTTTCTCATTTAAATATTTTCTGGCACACCCCTTTTGCAATGATGCAATTAGCAGTGTCCAGCCCTCTGAAGCCAGCCAGTGGCACCAGCCAGTGGCACCTACCAGCCAGGAACTGGGTCCATTAATTGCACCCCTACCCTCCGGGATCTCCTGGCGGGGGAGAAATGAAACCTTTGCAAGTCTAGCATTTAATGATCTGTATCAAAAGTACTTTTTCCCCACACTTACCAAATAAAATACATTTCTTTTCAGACCCGACTTCACTTTTAGAAAATAGTTTTAATAATAGATGGAAACATTTTCGAGAAACATGCAAATTATTAATGGTGCCAAAATGGTAACCGTGGAATGGATCCAGAAGTCCGCATGACAGTGTACTTATGCATTCTGAATGCAATCATACCGCGCATGGGCAGATATGTTGGTCATGCATTATAAACGACTCTCATGTAGCCCATTCTGCCAGCGGGCATGACGATTCGCTATGTGTAGAGCCTGTATGCATAGTGAGCGGGGGAAGGTATTTAAATTGCACAATAGAGGATCCTTCATTGGGAACGTGTTTATTACGTGTGCGTAAAAGATAAGGTAGCGTTCGTAAGTTTTTTCCGTGAGAGGGGAGAGGAAAGGGACTGCAAGAAGGCTCACAGCAAGGAGAAGGGGCCTGAGTCTGGATGGGTGGGACTAGGTGGGGCAGGGGGTGAAGCTGGGTGGGACCGCTGCCCAGATAGAATCTGTCAGAGGCAGCGCTCGGCGCTCCATGGAAGAGTGGTGAGCGCTACAGCGTTATACATACATACACTCATACATGGGGCCAGATTTACTAAGCTGCGGTTTGGAAACGTAGAGATGTTGCCTATAGCAACCAGAGTCTAGCTGACATTCTCTAATATGTAATAGGAAAATGAGACCTAGAATCTTATTGGTTTCTATGGGCAACAGCTCCACATTTTCAAACCCGCAGGTTAGTATCTGGCCCATAGAGTGCCAGGCGCTGACAGCGCAGGGGTGAGCGCTTGATACAGACCCCTCTCCTCCGGGCCCCATAGCAGTCACACCCCTCGCACCCCCTGTAGTTACGCCCCTGCTTAGGAGCGCTGGACCGGATTCACAGATTTGGTGTAAGGTGCGGACAGACCCGCACCTAACTCACCCGTCCTGCACCCATCCCACCCCCTTTTTAGGTACCTTATAGTACTTACGAGTGCAATGGCTGCACGGACATTGCCGCTACCCGCCTCCCCCCTCCCCCTTTTACCAAAACCCTCCTCGAGGCAGCATTACGCCACCTCTTTCACCTAAAATACTCCGGCAGTCTTTAAAGACCGTACTGGCACGCAGATTGCGTGAAGGACCTAAAACGCATGCGCAGTAGGTCCTTCACTAAGGAGACGCACCTGAGAAACGGCTGCTTCTAAGGTGTGAATCCGTCTCAGCTCTGGATCCGGTCCAGTAACATTTCCTCAAAACCCCAAACCCAATGACGATGTGAGAGCTGTATTGTTACACACAACAAACCTTTGCACTGTGACTCCTAACTGAGTACACCCCCCCACCATCATGTCCACTGATATGTATGTATATTAGTGACCGTGTGTGTGTGTGTGTGTATATATATATA
>WWET01000927.1:197130-218266 GCA_011038615.1 Limnodynastes dumerilii
CTGTGGGGAAGGAAGGGTTAGGGTCAGGCTGTGGGGAAGGAAGGGTTAGGGTCAGGCTGTGGGGAAGGGAGGGTTAGGGTCAGGCTGTGGTGCGGGGAGGGTTAGGGTCAGGGTAACGGAAGGGGAGGGTAGGGTTAGGCTGCAGGGAGGGGAGGGTTAGGGTCAGGGTAACGGGAGGGTTAGGGTAAGAATTAGTATAAGGTTTGGGGAAATAGGGATACTTTCTGAGCAGATTCCTCTTGTAAAAATGGCCTAGACCGGATCCAGACCTTCTTACATGTTCTAATGGTATGGAGGTCTGGAAGTCCGTGTGAGTGATCTTCCCTTTCATTCCCCTTCCCGCGCCGCCTAATCTGCATACCTAGCCCCGCGCCACCTAATCTGCATACCTAGCCCCGCCCCCTGCCGTTCAGGTCACCTTGTGGGTGCTATTTAATTCGGTTGGCAAGGAGATCCGCTCTGTAACGTTGGCACATGCGCATTAAGATAACATTAAGGGAGACTTAAGCAAATGGCTTCCGTAAGTCCCTTAACGTTATAACTCTGGATCTGGCTGCTTAACTCTAACCCTCATCTTTACCTTAATTCCTAATACCTATAACCGGGGAAGCAGAGCAGAGGGCTGCAGGTGCCGAGGATAGTGACATTCGGCGCGGGTGCATTAGGGACCAGGAAGAACAGATGTCGGGTTGTCGATATGAGATCTTTCACCATTGTATCAGAGCTGAAACGTGTTCGAGGTTCGCATCCTGTCTGCAGAGGTACGTGGGACAATATGGTGTCACCTGTATCCCTGTGGAACCAGCGATTGGCGGAACGGTAAATGTCCGTCTAATGAGAGGTCCGTAAGAACATTGGCCCAGATCCTGGCCTGCGGCTGTAAGTCATTTGGGTAAGTCCCCTGTGTCGGAACGTCTGCAGATGTGCGCACCAGATGTTCTGACTGCGCAAAAACTGACGCACGTAACTAAGTTACATATGTTCGTTCTTGCACAAAAGGGGCTCACCCTTCATTTACGATGGCCATATCCGCGCCATAGAGGAGGGGGTAGCCATGTAAATGAGGGCTCAGGGGCGGAGAAGCCCTGTTACCAGGTGTCGTAAAAGTTAAGGTAGCGATCTGTACGCCTAAGTGTCCAAATATACTACCGACAGCAGGGAGTGCAGGGGGCAGACACTTCCCGCTAGGGCTGCTTAACTATGGACCCCCTGCATCTGGGCCATTGCCTAGTATACAAATAATAATAATAACTGACTAAGTAATCCCCTGAATCCTTGTGAGAAACGATGGCCCCAAATACTACAATACACCAAAGTGTAAGGATTAGGGCTCTGCATAAGGGCCTATATTAGAAGCGTTTGGAGAGACGGCTCTGATTATCGTCCTTGGTGATCAGAGGTTTGCGAAACGCAATGTATAACACCCAGTTTCTGCTTTCTAACGAGTAGAAGCGTGGCGGTGGTGGAACGCGTGATGTTATGTAATGATTTTTCAGGAATCTGTTCTGGATTACGCAATGCTGTGACACATTCATACACAAAAGAAAATGTAAAACATGGTTTTCCCCCCGCGGGTGTCAGAAATGTATTATTACCTGCAAGGGCTGGCAGCCTACCCACAATCATTATTCACACCCTGCTGAAAGGAGTCTGCCTGCACGGCTGTGCGTGATCTGCTGCCCTAAAGGTCTGAATGCATTGTGTATACATGGAACCGTCTTTCACTCCATGAAATGAGAGACCTGCAGTCATGTGAATGTGTGTCTGGTATGTGTGTGAAAGTGCAGTTGTGCAAGTCCTGATGATGAGTCTGAGCTTCAGTGCAATAAAAGTGACAGCAATAATCCTGAAATTCCAAACAAATGACCCGGATCCGGAGTGTGAAAATAAGAGGAAAACGGGTGAAAGTTACTTCTGGGAAAAACCATGTTAACATCTCAGCTGTTGTAAACCGTATTAGAGTTGAGAGGTGATGTTTTCTAGCCCATCTCTAAATACAGGGCAGGTGTTGGTGTGTTTGGCGCCCCTCTGCGAACTTTACATTTGCACCCTTCTGGTTAACATTTTAATGTTTAACACCAGTGACTGTCCTAGATTATAGTAGGCGCCATAAAACACAATCTTGTAACCACAATAACAGTCCTAATAGTCACCACTATACAATACAGACAGCATCCTAGTCACCACTATACAATACAGACAGCATCCTAATCTCCACTATACAATAAAGACAGCATCCTAGTCTCCACTATACAATTCCCACTTCATCCTAAAAATCAACACACAATACAGACTGTATATCTTATCATTCATGTCTCTTCAGTATTCCCAATTCATGTCTCTCCAGCCTCCCAGTATTCTCCATAGTGTCTCTCCAGCCTCCCTGGTATTTCCCATCATGTTTCTCCAGCTCCCAGTATTCCCTATTATTTCTCTCCAGCCTCCCTAATATTTCCCATCATGTCTCTCCAATTCTCTGTATTCCCCATCATATCTCTTCAACTCTCTGTATTCCCCATCATATCTCTTCAATTCTCTGTATTCCCCATCATGGGCCGGATCCAGAACCACGTCCGGTCTAAAAGACTGCATATACGCATTCTACGTATCGAAACGATACGCAGGTTACGTACAATAGCTACTACGCATGAGCAGTAGCTACTGTTTATTGAACTACGTCCGTCTATGGAAGACGGACGTAGTTCTGGATCCGGCCCCATGTCTCCAGAAGGACATAAATGTATTAGAGACTGTGCAAAGAAGAGCAACTAAAATGGTGCATGGCCTGTGTTACACATCATACAGAGAGAGACGGGAGGAAGTAACATGTATAGTTTGGAGCACAGAAGGGAGAGGGGGGATATGATAGCAGCTTTCACATATATCAAGGGTGTAACCAGGTACAGGAGGGGGCATTATTCAAAGGAAGAGGTGTAATAGAAGACAAAATGGTTAGTAATATGACTTCACTGAGAGGGTGGTTGATAAGTGGAATAGTTTCCCATCAGAGGTAGTAGAGGATAACATAGAACAACACTTTAAATGTACTTGGGATAAATATAAGGGAGTCCAAAATCTAGGGTCAAATAATGTCTAGGGTCAGGATGGCAGGTTGGATGGGCCAAGTGGCTATTATCTGCCGTCACTCTATATATTTGTCTTATTTTTGCTGTTGGAGATTTCCTGCCTCTCTGTGAGGTATTGTTGGGCGATGAGGCGTCTCTGGGGGTGAAGTATTGTTGGGCGATGAGGTGTGTCTGGGGGTGAGGTATTGGGCGGTGAGATGTGTGTGGGGTGAGGTATTGTTGGGCAGTGGGGGTGAGGTATTGTTGGGCGGTGAGATGTGTCTGCGGGGTGAGGTAGGTATTGTAGGGTGGTGAGGTGTCTGGCGGTGGGGTATTGTAGATTTGGAGTATACTTCATATACATCTGGACTCTTGTATAATATAATTGTAATTCTGTCTATTGTCTGCAGGAATTCTGCTGAGCACCGTGTGATGTCATCAAATGTCGTCAAAGCTGCTTCTCCATTGGCTAGCGCTGTGACAGGTAATTCTGTACCCTAGAACCCGGGATTTCATCCCCAATATTCCATGGAAACTACTCTCAAAAAGAGTGCATCAATACAACATTGTGTTACATGGGATAGAACCCAGACTGCTCCAGTCTCTCCTCCTCTCCCACCTCCGCTATTGTAACCTCCTCTATTCCGGCCTCCCCCTCATGCATTCATCCCTGGTTTAGTTCATCTACAATTTTTGGGCAAGGACCCACCTCCTTCTCTGGATGTTTTACAGCGTTTCAATGTCCCCTCCCTTACCTTAACAATGCTGGTTCTCCATCCTTCCATAAATATAACATAAAAATATTGTACTGCATTCCTCCTACTACTACTACTCCTCCTACTACTACTCCTCTTACTCATCCTCATCTAGTTTATGGGGTTTGAATTCAGGTTGTGTGACGCTCCGCTATTCACTCTCCTCACGGGCTTCCAGTAACCTTACTCTTCCTTATTTTTGCTGACTTGTGGAGGTTTGGAAGTCTGGTTTGCAATCCACAATAATGTCGATTGTACTCACCTGGAATAATGTGTTCAGTTCTGGAAGCCTTATCTCTAGAAGGACATAAATACATTAGAGACCGTGCAAAGAAGAGCAACTAAAATGGTGCTGCCTGTGTCACACACCATACAGAGAGAGACCAGAGGAAGTAATCATGTATAGCTTGGAGGAAGGAGAGATGGGACGGGAGGATATGATAGCAGCTTTATCATATATCAAGGGGTATAACTAGGTGCAAAAGGGGGTATTATTCAAAGGCAAAGGTGTAATAGGACGCAAGGACGTGTATAGACTGGAGGGAAGTAGATTCAGAGGAAATGTGTGAGAAAATGTCTTCACTGATAGATAAGTGGAATAATCTCCCATCTGAGTTGGTTGAGGATAACAAAGTAGAACACCGTAAACATGGGATAAGGAAATCCTAAATGCAGAATCTATATTTAGGGCAAAACAGGGTCTAGAATCAGTAAAGTTTAATAAAAAATTAAATACAGGTCGTGTGGCTTATCTGCTGTCACTTTCTATGTTTTTGTTTTTCTACGTAATGCCCACTTGTGAAATCCGCTCCGGCCCTCTGTCCTAAGTGTTATTTATCGGAAGTCTGCATAGAGCGCATGGCGTTCTGATTAGAAAGCGAAAAAGGAAAAGATCCGACTGCTCGAAAAAGAGGCAAATCTAAAACGTGTGCAATGATCTGATTGTGAGACCCGAAGAGTAAAGATCTGTGAGTTGTGATTATGGCACCGCACGAATGCTCCTGGGCTCAGGACAGAGGGGAGAGAGTAGCGTTACAGCAGGAGAGACCTCGCGTGCGCCCTGACAGCCACGAAACGGAGGCAGACAAAGGGCCAACACAGGAATACAAAGGAGAGCTTGAGCGAGGTCCCTCTGTGCAGAGGTCAAGGGAGGGGCAGACACGGCCTGAGAGGGAGAGAGAGGCTGACTTACTAAGTCCCTAATCACCGTGTAATGTGACTTGTGCAGCGAGGGGGATGACTCAGTCACGCTGGCCCGTAGCCTGGCCTAGATGGCGAGATATTGTTATGCTACTTAATGGGGAGATAAGGTGAAGTTATCTCGGTGCAGCCCAGGCGTGGCACACCGCTCAGCCTGGGCATAGATCGCGCCTCTATCCTGTAAGTAGATCTAGTTGTATTTTGTATACAATATATATCGATATAAAATATGGATCACGGTTGTTTCCAGGCCGAATGCTTTTAAATAGATATTTCTGAATTACGGGCACAAGGTTCCTTTTCCTGGTAAGGGTTCGACTGCAGAAAGGAAGAGGGTTATGGTTAAGCTGCAGGACGAAAATGGTTAGGGATAGGGGAGGGTGGAGGTTAGGCTGCAGGAGTCGGTGTGGGTGGAGGTTAGGCTGCAGGAGTTGGGGAGGGTGGAGGTTAAGCTGCAGGAGTGGGGGAGGGTGGAGGTTAGGCTGCAGGAGTGGGGGAGGGTGAAGGTTAGGCTGCAGGAGTGGGGGAGGGTGAAGGTTAGGCTGCAGGAGGGCGGGGGGGTGAAGGTTAGGCTGCAGGACGAAAATGGTTAGGGGTAGGGGAGGGGGAAGGTTAGGCTGCAGGATGAGACTGGTGAGGGTTTGAGGAGTGCTAATATCATCTGATCTGTGTGTTACTCTGTGTATAACGGCTGATCTGTGTGTTACTCTGTATAACGGCTGGTCTGCGTGTTACTCTGCGTATAACGGCTGGTCTGCGTGTTACTCTGCGTATAACGGCTGATCTGTGTGTTACTCTGCGTATAACGGCTGATCTGTGTTACTCTGCGTATAACGGCTGATCTGTGTTACTCTGCGTATAACGGCTGATCTGTGTGTTACTCTGCGTATAACAGCTGATCTGTGTGTTACTCTGCATATAACATCTGATCTGTGTGTTACTCTGCGTATAACATATGATCTGTGTGTTACTCTGCGTATAACGGCTGATCTGTGTGTTACTCTGCGTATAACATATGATCTGTGTGTTACTCTGTGTATAACGGCTGATCTGCGTGTTACTCTGCGTATAACATATGATCTGTGTGTTACTCTGTGTATAACGGCTGATCTGTGTTACTCTGCGTATAACGGCTGATCTGCGTGTTACTCTGCGTATAACGGCTGATCTGCGTGTTACTCTGCGTATAACGGCTGATCTGCGTGTTACTCTGCGTATAACGGCTGATCTGCGTGTTACTCTGCGTATAACGGCTGATCTGCGTGTTACTCTGCGTATAACGGCTGATCTGCGTGTTACTCTGCGTATAACGGCTGATCTGCGTGTTACTCTGCGTATAACGGCTGATCTGCGTGTTACTCTGCGTATAACGGCTGATCTGCGTGTTACTCTGCGTATAACGGCTGATCTGCGTGTTACTCTGCGTATAACGGCTGATCTGCGTGTTACTCTGCGTATAACGGCTGATCTGCGTGTTACTCTGCGTATAACGGCTGATCTGCGTGTTACTCTGCGTATAACGGCTGATCTGCGTGTTACTCTGCGTATAACGGCTGATCTGCGTGTTACTCTGCGTATAACGGCTGATCTGCGTGTTACTCTGCGTATAACGGCTGATCTGCGTGTTACTCTGCGTATAACGGCTGATCTGCGTGTTACTCTGCGTATAACGGCTGATCTGCGTGTTACTCTGCGTATAACGGCTGATCTGCGTGTTACTCTGCGTATAACGGCTGATCTGCGTGTTACTCTGCGTATAACGGCTGATCTGCGTGTTACTCTGCGTATAACGGCTGATCTGCGTGTTACTCTGCGTATAACGGCTGATCTGCGTGTTACTCTGCGTATAACGGCTGATCTGCGTGTTACTCTGCGTATAACGGCTGATCTGCGTGTTACTCTGCGTATAACGGCTGATCTGCGTGTTACTCTGCGTATAACGGCTGATCTGCGTGTTACTCTGCGTATAACGGCTGATCTGCGTGTTACTCTGCGTATAACGGCTGATCTGCGTGTTACTCTGCGTATAACGGCTGATCTGCGTGTTACTCTGCGTATAACGGCTGATCTGCGTGTTACTCTGCGTATAACGGCTGATCTGCGTGTTACTCTGCGTATAACGGCTGATCTGCGTGTTACTCTGCGTATAACGGCTGATCTGCGTGTTACTCTGCGTATAACGGCTGATCTGCGTGTTACTCTGCGTATAACGGCTGATCTGCGTGTTACTCTGCGTATAACGGCTGATCTGCGTGTTACTCTGCGTATAACGGCTGATCTGCGTGTTACTCTGCGTATAACGGCTGATCTGCGTGTTACTCTGCGTATAACGGCTGATCTGCGTGTTACTCTGCGTATAACGGCTGATCTGCGTGTTACTCTGCGTATAACGGCTGATCTGCGTGTTACTCTGCGTATAACGGCTGATCTGCGTGTTACTCTGCGTATAACGGCTGATCTGCGTGTTACTCTGCGTATAACGGCTGATCTGCGTGTTACTCTGCGTATAACGGCTGATCTGCGTGTTACTCTGCGTATAACGGCTGATCTGCGTGTTACTCTGCGTATAACGGCTGATCTGCGTGTTACTCTGCGTATAACGGCTGATCTGCGTGTTACTCTGCGTATAACGGCTGATCTGCGTGTTACTCTGCGTATAACGGCTGATCTGCGTGTTACTCTGCGTATAACGGCTGATCTGCGTGTTACTCTGCGTATAACGGCTGATCTGCGTGTTACTCTGCGTATAACGGCTGATCTGCGTGTTACTCTGCGTATAACGGCTGATCTGCGTGTTACTCTGCGTATAACGGCTGATCTGCGTGTTACTCTGCGTATAACGGCTGATCTGCGTGTTACTCTGCGTATAACGGCTGATCTGCGTGTTACTCTGCGTATAACGGCTGATCTGCGTGTTACTCTGCGTATAACGGCTGATCTGCGTGTTACTCTGCGTATAACGGCTGATCTGCGTGTTACTCTGCGTATAACGGCTGATCTGCGTGTTACTCTGCGTATAACGGCTGATCTGCGTGTTACTCTGCGTATAACGGCTGATCTGCGTGTTACTCTGCGTATAACGGCTGATCTGCGTGTTACTCTGCGTATAACGGCTGATCTGCGTGTTACTCTGCGTATAACGGCTGATCTGCGTGTTACTCTGCGTATAACGGCTGATCTGCGTGTTACTCTGCGTATAACGGCTGATCTGCGTGTTACTCTGCGTATAACGGCTGATCTGCGTGTTACTCTGCGTATAACGGCTGATCTGCGTGTTACTCTGCGTATAACGGCTGATCTGCGTGTTACTCTGCGTATAACGGCTGATCTGCGTGTTACTCTGCGTATAACGGCTGATCTGCGTGTTACTCTGCGTATAACGGCTGATCTGCGTGTTACTCTGCGTATAACGGCTGATCTGCGTGTTACTCTGCGTATAACGGCTGATCTGCGTGTTACTCTGCGTATAACGGCTGATCTGCGTGTTACTCTGCGTATAACGGCTGATCTGCGTGTTACTCTGCGTATAACGGCTGATCTGCGTGTTACTCTGCGTATAACGGCTGATCTGCGTGTTACTCTGCGTATAACGGCTGATCTGCGTGTTACTCTGCGTATAACGGCTGATCTGCGTGTTACTCTGCGTATAACGGCTGATCTGCGTGTTACTCTGCGTATAACGGCTGATCTGCGTGTTACTCTGCGTATAACGGCTGATCTGCGTGTTACTCTGCGTATAACGGCTGATCTGCGTGTTACTCTGCGTATAACGGCTGATCTGCGTGTTACTCTGCGTATAACGGCTGATCTGCGTGTTACTCTGCGTATAACGGCTGATCTGCGTGTTACTCTGCGTATAACGGCTGATCTGCGTGTTACTCTGCGTATAACGGCTGATCTGCGTGTTACTCTGCGTATAACGGCTGATCTGCGTGTTACTCTGCGTATAACGGCTGATCTGCGTGTTACTCTGCGTATAACGGCTGATCTGCGTGTTACTCTGCGTATAACGGCTGATCTGCGTGTTACTCTGCGTATAACGGCTGATCTGCGTGTTACTCTGCGTATAACGGCTGATCTGCGTGTTACTCTGCGTATAACGGCTGATCTGCGTGTTACTCTGCGTATAACGGCTGATCTGCGTGTTACTCTGCGTATAACGGCTGATCTGCGTGTTACTCTGCGTATAACGGCTGATCTGCGTGTTACTCTGCGTATAACGGCTGATCTGCGTGTTACTCTGCGTATAACGGCTGATCTGCGTGTTACTCTGCGTATAACGGCTGATCTGCGTGTTACTCTGCGTATAACGGCTGATCTGCGTGTTACTCTGCGTATAACGGCTGATCTGCGTGTTACTCTGCGTATAACGGCTGATCTGCGTGTTACTCTGCGTATAACGGCTGATCTGCGTGTTACTCTGCGTATAACGGCTGATCTGCGTGTTACTCTGCGTATAACGGCTGATCTGCGTGTTACTCTGCGTATAACGGCTGATCTGCGTGTTACTCTGCGTATAACGGCTGATCTGCGTGTTACTCTGCGTATAACGGCTGATCTGCGTGTTACTCTGCGTATAACGGCTGATCTGCGTGTTACTCTGCGTATAACGGCTGATCTGCGTGTTACTCTGCGTATAACGGCTGATCTGCGTGTTACTCTGCGTATAACGGCTGATCTGCGTGTTACTCTGCGTATAACGGCTGATCTGCGTGTTACTCTGCGTATAACGGCTGATCTGCGTGTTACTCTGCGTATAACGGCTGATCTGCGTGTTACTCTGCGTATAACGGCTGATCTGCGTGTTACTCTGCGTATAACGGCTGATCTGCGTGTTACTCTGCGTATAACGGCTGATCTGCGTGTTACTCTGCGTATAACGGCTGATCTGCGTGTTACTCTGCGTATAACGGCTGATCTGCGTGTTACTCTGCGTATAACGGCTGATCTGCGTGTTACTCTGCGTATAACGGCTGATCTGCGTGTTACTCTGCGTATAACGGCTGATCTGCGTGTTACTCTGCGTATAACGGCTGATCTGCGTGTTACTCTGCGTATAACGGCTGATCTGCGTGTTACTCTGCGTATAACGGCTGATCTGCGTGTTACTCTGCGTATAACGGCTGATCTGCGTGTTACTCTGCGTATAACGGCTGATCTGCGTGTTACTCTGCGTATAACGGCTGATCTGCGTGTTACTCTGCGTATAACGGCTGATCTGCGTGTTACTCTGCGTATAACGGCTGATCTGCGTGTTACTCTGCGTATAACGGCTGATCTGCGTGTTACTCTGCGTATAACGGCTGATCTGCGTGTTACTCTGCGTATAACGGCTGATCTGCGTGTTACTCTGCGTATAACGGCTGATCTGCGTGTTACTCTGCGTATAACGGCTGATCTGCGTGTTACTCTGCGTATAACGGCTGATCTGCGTGTTACTCTGCGTATAACGGCTGATCTGCGTGTTACTCTGCGTATAACGGCTGATCTGCGTGTTACTCTGCGTATAACGGCTGATCTGCGTGTTACTCTGCGTATAACGGCTGATCTGCGTGTTACTCTGCGTATAACGGCTGATCTGCGTGTTACTCTGCGTATAACGGCTGATCTGCGTGTTACTCTGCGTATAACGGCTGATCTGCGTGTTACTCTGCGTATAACGGCTGATCTGCGTGTTACTCTGCGTATAACGGCTGATCTGCGTGTTACTCTGCGTATAACGGCTGATCTGCGTGTTACTCTGCGTATAACGGCTGATCTGCGTGTTACTCTGCGTATAACGGCTGATCTGCGTGTTACTCTGCGTATAACGGCTGATCTGCGTGTTACTCTGCGTATAACGGCTGATCTGCGTGTTACTCTGCGTATAACGGCTGATCTGCGTGTTACTCTGCGTATAACGGCTGATCTGCGTGTTACTCTGCGTATAACGGCTGATCTGCGTGTTACTCTGCGTATAACGGCTGATCTGCGTGTTACTCTGCGTATAACGGCTGATCTGCGTGTTACTCTGCGTATAACGGCTGATCTGCGTGTTACTCTGCGTATAACGGCTGATCTGCGTGTTACTCTGCGTATAACGGCTGATCTGCGTGTTACTCTGCGTATAACGGCTGATCTGCGTGTTACTCTGCGTATAACGGCTGATCTGCGTGTTACTCTGCGTATAACGGCTGATCTGCGTGTTACTCTGCGTATAACGGCTGATCTGCGTGTTACTCTGCGTATAACGGCTGATCTGCGTGTTACTCTGCGTATAACGGCTGATCTGCGTGTTACTCTGCGTATAACGGCTGATCTGCGTGTTACTCTGCGTATAACGGCTGATCTGCGTGTTACTCTGCGTATAACGGCTGATCTGCGTGTTACTCTGCGTATAACGGCTGATCTGCGTGTTACTCTGCGTATAACGGCTGATCTGCGTGTTACTCTGCGTATAACGGCTGATCTGCGTGTTACTCTGCGTATAACGGCTGATCTGCGTGTTACTCTGCGTATAACGGCTGATCTGCGTGTTACTCTGCGTATAACGGCTGATCTGCGTGTTACTCTGCGTATAACGGCTGATCTGCGTGTTACTCTGCGTATAACGGCTGATCTGCGTGTTACTCTGCGTATAACGGCTGATCTGCGTGTTACTCTGCGTATAACGGCTGATCTGCGTGTTACTCTGCGTATAACGGCTGATCTGCGTGTTACTCTGCGTATAACGGCTGATCTGCGTGTTACTCTGCGTATAACGGCTGATCTGCGTGTTACTCTGCGTATAACGGCTGATCTGCGTGTTACTCTGCGTATAACGGCTGATCTGCGTGTTACTCTGCGTATAACGGCTGATCTGCGTGTTACTCTGCGTATAACGGCTGATCTGCGTGTTACTCTGCGTATAACGGCTGATCTGCGTGTTACTCTGCGTATAACGGCTGATCTGCGTGTTACTCTGCGTATAACGGCTGATCTGCGTGTTACTCTGCGTATAACGGCTGATCTGCGTGTTACTCTGCGTATAACGGCTGATCTGCGTGTTACTCTGCGTATAACGGCTGATCTGCGTGTTACTCTGCGTATAACGGCTGATCTGCGTGTTACTCTGCGTATAACGGCTGATCTGCGTGTTACTCTGCGTATAACGGCTGATCTGCGTGTTACTCTGCGTATAACGGCTGATCTGCGTGTTACTCTGCGTATAACGGCTGATCTGCGTGTTACTCTGCGTATAACGGCTGATCTGCGTGTTACTCTGCGTATAACGGCTGATCTGCGTGTTACTCTGCGTATAACGGCTGATCTGCGTGTTACTCTGCGTATAACGGCTGATCTGCGTGTTACTCTGCGTATAACGGCTGATCTGCGTGTTACTCTGCGTATAACGGCTGATCTGCGTGTTACTCTGCGTATAACGGCTGATCTGCGTGTTACTCTGCGTATAACGGCTGATCTGCGTGTTACTCTGCGTATAACGGCTGATCTGCGTGTTACTCTGCGTATAACGGCTGATCTGCGTGTTACTCTGCGTATAACGGCTGATCTGCGTGTTACTCTGCGTATAACGGCTGATCTGCGTGTTACTCTGCGTATAACGGCTGATCTGCGTGTTACTCTGCGTATAACGGCTGATCTGCGTGTTACTCTGCGTATAACGGCTGATCTGCGTGTTACTCTGCGTATAACGGCTGATCTGCGTGTTACTCTGCGTATAACGGCTGATCTGCGTGTTACTCTGCGTATAACGGCTGATCTGCGTGTTACTCTGCGTATAACGGCTGATCTGCGTGTTACTCTGCGTATAACGGCTGATCTGCGTGTTACTCTGCGTATAACGGCTGATCTGCGTGTTACTCTGCGTATAACGGCTGATCTGCGTGTTACTCTGCGTATAACGGCTGATCTGCGTGTTACTCTGCGTATAACGGCTGATCTGCGTGTTACTCTGCGTATAACGGCTGATCTGCGTGTTACTCTGCGTATAACGGCTGATCTGCGTGTTACTCTGCGTATAACGGCTGATCTGCGTGTTACTCTGCGTATAACGGCTGATCTGCGTGTTACTCTGCGTATAACGGCTGATCTGCGTGTTACTCTGCGTATAACGGCTGATCTGCGTGTTACTCTGCGTATAACGGCTGATCTGCGTGTTACTCTGCGTATAACGGCTGATCTGCGTGTTACTCTGCGTATAACGGCTGATCTGTAGGTGATAAATAACAGTGTGATAGTAACGCTGGTCAGTATCTGTGTAATAATATAATAATAATATAATAGCATTAGAGATGAGAGGGGATAAATAACAGTGTGATAGTAAAGCTGGTCAGTATCTGTGTGCAGTAAGCAATTTAAAGATATATCCCTGCATGCAAATAATACAAGTAACTTGACTTCCCTGAAATCATAATAGTTTAGCCCAGGTGTAACTCATTTCAAGCATTCAACTAGGTCTGGATCCAGCCCAGTGTGTATAAGAAGCCTGTCACAGTTCGATGTGACTGTAGGTTTTTATGGGTAGTTCAACATTTATTCATGAAAGCTGGAAGAGCAGAAAACAAGGGTATAACTGTAATAAGTGTTAGTGGTATAGACCTACGGGATTTAGGGACCTAGTTGATGTCTGACAGCCTTTTTTCGGACCTGTCTGTTCACACGACCTATAGATCCCCACATTCTCCCTTCTCTCACAGTCTCCTCTCTATTGGCAGGTGCGTGTTTGGGTATTTCCAGAGGGCACCCGGAATCACAACGGTTCTCTCCTGCCGTTCAAACGCGGCGCCTTTCACCTGGCTGTACAAGCTCAGGTAACCGAAAATACATGTCATGTAACGATGCCCTATCCCGATTATTACCAAGGATGTTACTAGTCATCTGTAAAAACCTTATAAATCATGTAACACAAGTAACCGGGAATATAAATCATTTATTCCAAGTATCAGGGAATATAAATCATTTATTCCAAGTATCAGGGAATATAAATCATGGAATTCAAGTATCAGGGAATATAAATTATGTAATCCAAGTATCAGGGAATATAAATCATGGGATCCAAGTATCAGGGAATATAAATCATGGAATATCAGTGTGTTATTATGAGTTATATTATTTTTATTCTTTATACTGTAATGGGCTGCACATTATATGGTACCGGTATGTTAGAATACAGTAAATAATAATAATTATTATATGGGTCTCTGGTGACCGTCTTGTCCTCTTGTTTTAATGCTTCTTTTCCTCTAAAGGATGATTCTGTCCTGTACGTCATTACAGTCTCCTCTGTCTCTGTCTCTCCCCTGCTCGCTCCCTATAGTATTTATAGGAATATTTAGGAAATTAGGATTTTGCATCACGTTCGATGTCTTCCTTTACACCGGTTCTGATCCAGATCTGAGCCCAAACGTAAACCGTAGATGCCGTTGTAAAAGTGGGGACGTTCTTTGTGCACGTCATGTTGTCTTTGGATTGCAACTAATTACATCTAAGCGCAATGCAGCGGTGTACTAACATACAGGCCCCATTCACACCTCAGAACATACCTTATATGTGCAGGCCGTGTGCGTATCGTGGCCACTTTGTGTGACTTGCACATGCGCGGTCCACACGTAGGAAGCCATTAGGCACCGAGTTCAACTCCGCCTGGTGAGATCAATAAGAAGGGGCGTGTCACCTCTCCGCCTGGTGACATCCGCAAAAAGGGGCGTGTCACCTCTCCGCCTGGCGACATCCGCAAAAAGGGGTGTGTCACCTCTCCGCCTTGCGACATCTTTTAGAAGGGGAGTGTCACCACTCCACCTGGCGAGATCCGCAGTATGGGGGGGGGGTGTTTGCCATGTACGCACGTACTTTAGTGATATTCGCGTGGAGTGTTAAGGTAGCCCTATGGACGTGGAAGTCTGTTAAAATTCCTAAGTATAGAAACGCATTTACCGCTTGAGTGTGAGCTCCCAGGGCTCAGACATGACCTGGCACTGGGGCAAATGTTTTGATGTTGAGTCCTCTGTTCTGTATGTGGTCAGTTCTGAATTGCGGGCACTTTCCTTGGCACCGCTACAGCTCAATAATCAAGCGACCATACGCCACATCAGCTGGTGTACACTCCCCTCTGGATCAGGCCCGCGGTCTGTAACCTAGTTATAGCTTTCAGAACCAGGCTCTGTATTCTAGGACGCTGCCCATGGCCTAGATAATGGCATTACCAGCTCTCTGCTTCTGCAATTCATTGTACTGTGCAACCTAGCTCTCACCTCTCACCTCTGCAGCTTGGTTACATTGCTTCACTACCTCTTGGTTAGTTTGGTTACGTTACTACAAAACCTGTTAGGTAGCTTGGTTACATTGCTTCACTGCCTGTTAGGTAGCTTGGTTACATTGCTTCACTGCCTGTTAGGTAGCTTGGTTACATTGCTTCACTGCCTGTTAGGTAGCTTGGTTACATTGCTTCACTGCCTGTTAGGTAGCTTGGTTACATTGCTTCACTGCCTGTTAGGTAGCTTGGTTACATTGCTTCACTGCCTGTTAGGTAGCTTGGTTACATTGCTTCACTGCCTGTTAGGTAGCTTGGTTACATTGCTTCACTGCCTGTTAGGTAGCTTGGTTACATTGCTTCACTGCCTGTTAGGTAGCTTGGTTACATTGCTTCACTGCCTGTTAGGTAGCTTGGTTACATTGCTTCACTGCCTGTTAGGTAGCTTGGTTACATTGCTTCACTGCCTGTTAGGTAGCTTGGTTACATTGCTTCACTGCCTGTTAGGTAGCTTGGTTACATTGCTTCACTGCCTGTTAGGTAGCTTGGTTACATTGCTTCACTGCCTGTTAGGTAGCTTGGTTACATTGCTTCACTGCCTGTTAGGTAGCTTGGTTACATTGCTTCACTGCCTGTTAGGTAGCTTGGTTACATTGCTTCACTGCCTGTTAGGTAGCTTGGTTACATTGCTTCACTGCCTGTTAGGTAGCTTGGTTACATTGCTTCACTGCCTGTTAGGTAGCTTGGTTACATTGCTTCACTGCCTGTTAGGTAGCTTGGTTACATTGCTTCACTGCCTGTTAGGTAGCTTGGTTACATTGCTTCACTGCCTGTTAGGTAGCTTGGTTACATTGCTTCACTGCCTGTTAGGTAGCTTGATTACATTGCTTTACTGCCTGTTAAGAAGCTTGGTTACATTGCTTTACTGCCTGTTAGGTAGCTTGATTACATTGCTTTACTGCCTGTTAGGTAGCTTGGTTACATTGTTTTTCTGCCTGTTCGGTAGCTTGGTTACATTGCTTCACTGCCTGTTAGGTAGCTTGGTTACATTGTTTTTCTGCCTGTTAGGTAGCTTGGATACATTGCTTCGCACCCTCTTAGGTCGCTTGGTTACGTTACTTTACTACCTGTTAGTCTCCTTCCATAATGTCCCCTTATGCGCCCCAGTGGTTCACATTGTCGTAGCGCAGGGCCAGATACAGAATTTGTCTTTCTGTGCTTGGAGTCAGAGGATGTCTCTGGCTCTGAACCTCTTTACCCAGGAATCTGTGCGCTGGCCTGGTTATCACTCTTGCACGCTTGCCAGAAAGACTTCTGACAGCCAAGAGCCACCTTACTTTTTCTAGCAAGCCCATGAAAATTCCTGGAGGTACGGAAGTCTGGATGTGTACACGGAGCGAGGGAATGCCTGCGTTGTGGATGGACTAAGAGGGAACGCCCCCTTGCAGTCTCGGATCCTCCCCTCTTTCAAAAGTTATTTTCTTTAAAGTCTGCATGGGCTGCAGTGTATCTGATCTATAAGCACCGTGAGCTAGATTTACTAAACTGTGGAAAACGGAAAAAAACAGGGATGTTGCCCATAGCAACCAATCAGATTTTAGCTAGCATTCTCTAGTATGTGATAGTAAAATGAGAGCATCTGATTGGCTGCTATGCTCAGCAGCTCTACTTCTCCTTTTCCTCAGTTTAGGAAATCTTGTCCAGTGTCTCTGCAGCTCTAGAGAAGTTTCCAGCATCCGTCCGGAGTCAGGTAAACTTCAGAGTTCTGTATCCGGCCCTTTAGGACTTTTTTCAAGCTTTTGTGCTTTCAAATTCCTTTTTCCTCACATTAATCTGTTCTTGTGTTCATCAGGTCCCAGTGATTCCTGTCATCATGTCTTCCTATAAGGACTTCTACAGCAAGAAAGACAAGAAGTTCACCACAGGTGAGGTCCTGCGCTGTCTGTCTGTCTGTCTGGCCGACACGATCCGCTGCAATGCGGCTAAGACAATAACAGACAAACGTTGCTGACCGACTGCGTTATATTATGCGACCTTAAAGAGTTTCCTGTAAATTTATGACCGGTTGTCCAGAATAAATAAAAATTAATCCTTTCTTGGCAAACCTCTCAAAAGGAGTGTATGCCATGTTGCCAGAAGGTCATAGGGCTCTATTTACTATCATTAGAGCATTTAGCGCTAATGATAGCAGCCAGGCCCGGTGCGCCTCCCCTAGCAGGCCGCGGGCAGTATTTATTAATACTTACCCCTCCGGTGTGGTCCCACGACGGTCATTGAGCCTTTCAGCTCTGGAGTCCCGGCACATGCGCGGTAAATGCCTTTTGGGACTTGTAAAATTTCAAGTTTCTAAAGGTAAAATCACTGCGCATGCGCTTCGGTCTTGTATTTTTTTTGTGATTTTCTAATTGAAAAGGTTTATTATATAACATTTTATTAAAACTAGTTAATATTTTTTTTTATTTTTTTTTTACTTATATTTTAATGGTTTTTTTTTTTACTTAACTGTATTCCAGCGGTCTCCCGACATGTCCCCCCTCTTCCTCCCCCTAATAACAGCTATTAGGGGGAGGAAAAGTGGTTTACATGGGAGACTGCTGTAATACTTACCCAACGCCATCTTCAGAAGGCGTTATTTAGCGCGTCGGAGCAGATTGTTAATATCCACGCTGACACTTAGTAAATGCCTGGCCGCATTCATTAAAGTGGGCCGGCGATCAGGAGAGTTAATGCGTTTCCATGGCGATGATAGCACTGTAAATAAGGAACTCTTCGTTTTCATATGATAAAGCCCATATTCACATGAAAACGGGCTTTATCGTATGAAAACGATCTTCGTAAATAGAGACATTAGAGACTGCAAATCAGACAACTAAAACGGTGCCTGGCCTGTATCACACAACGTACAGAGAGAGTCTAGAGGAAGTCACATGTATAGCTTGGAGCAGAGAAGAGACGGGGGATATAATCGCAGCTTTCACATATATCAAGGGTGTAACCAGGTACAGGAGGGGACAATGTTCAAAGGAAGGGATGAGGATATGTGTATAAACTGGAGGGTGGGAGGTTCAGAGGAAATATTCACTTAAATGGTAGTTAAAAAGTGTAATAACTTCATCTTTAATGATAAATATAAGGATATCTTAAACTTAATTTAGGGCCCAGGTTCTGTATGGTTTAAAACATTTAAATAAAATTGGACCAAGTGTCTCTTATCAGATAGGTGGTGAAAAAAATCACTTTGGATAATGTTAGCGTGCAATGTGTGTGGTCAGTGTTCTTCTGGGCTTCATACATTTTCCATATACACGGTACATGTCTCCTGTGTGATATGCAATGCACTATGCTCAGTGACTTGTCTCTACTGTATGCCATGAACGTACAACCCTTAAAGCTGGCCATACACTAGAGCGATATTTGTGCCCAGCGGTAGGCATCCAGTAATTATTTTCCTCTAGAGAAAGGTCCCAGAATCTGCGCCACGCCCCTCTCCCTGCCAGGACCGGTAATCCTGGCTGAAGAGGGAGCTGCTGTGGAGATTGACAGGAGGCTTTTTCAGCTGATTGGTGGCACAGGTCTTCTCTCTTTTCTCTGCACTGATTGACAGGAGGCTTGTGCCAGTAGCTAATTGGCTGGCTGTAGAAACTCTGGTCAGTAGAGTGCGGTGTCTCCTGTCTGTCTGACTCCATGTTTTCTGGATAGTATATTGGTAATCTAGTAATGGAAGCTCTGTATCTATTGCATTGGTACAGGTGTGATAATTGTGAATGCTCGGGAGCTTGAGCCATAGGATCAAATTGTATTTCATGCCATAGGATCAAATAATTGCATCCAAATAAAACCGTGGTCATCCATTGTGACCTCTCCTGATGGTTGTATGATCAGACCAATAATAGCTCTCATTTGTGGCCATCTTTAAAACCCCTGACTGGATCTAGAGGTTGTTAGTAAAAGGGGTAGAAATATACACCTGGGGCTAAACAATGCTGCGTTTCAGGGAGCGTGAAATTCATCTCATGACTTAGACTTTGCCCCTGTGCCTTCACCTCTGTTCTCCGCGCTGACCTGCTGCTGTCTTATCATCCCTTTAGGAAAGTGTACAGTGCAGATCCTCCCCGGGGTTCCCACAAGAGGATTGTGCGCGGATGATGTCCCCGACCTGGCCGATGAAGTCCGAGGGTTGATGCTTGAGGCCTTCACTCAAATCTCGACTGAACGTCCAGGAAAAGAGCCTGGGGGTGGACATTGATTTTCCCCTTCCACCATTTCATCCTTGGCCAGGGAACCCCCACCCATGCAAAGAAATCAGGATGATGGATTACCATTAAAAGAGAGAGAGAGAGAGAGGGGAGAGAACAAGATGGTTACCATAGGATCCCTTAACATGTCACGTCTGATGCTGCACGGAGAGATTTATCCCATAGTATAAGTGGGAGAAGGGTTACATTCAAGGAGAGAGTCTTCGCGGAAGACAGAAAGAAATTGGAGTTACCCCCATCAATGGACATGTCAGAAATGACGCAAAACAAAATGGCCGCTGCTTGTCACATGACAAACTAAACTGACCAATCAGAAGACCTTTGTGTCAAAATACGATGGGCAAATGACTTCGGAGAAGATGGATTATTGGACAGCTTTGTAGGGCAATAGTGGAAGACGCAGCTAGGTAGAGTGTTTAATAAAATAAAGCACTTAGGTGAGGGCAGGCGGGAAGAAGCTCTATAAAAAGGGATTACTGTAATGGGAACAAAGGAATTGACTTGGACCATTCCATTTTCCGGGAAGGGGAGGGGATTCTTTAGTACTAAAGAGCCAATTTTGAGAGGGGGAGGGGGTGGGTGCGTGGCTTAATTCTGTATTTATTTATGTGTGGCTGGCGCCAACCTCTCCACCTCTCTCCTTGCCAAGTGTCCGCGGGCACCTTCTTCGCCATCTTCTCTCGCCTCCTCTCTCTCTCTTCACTTTGAACCACGATTGGCCAGTGACGGAGTAGGCCTGTTATTTTGGGTATAGGACATCCGGAACGGCCCTAATTCACTTCCGCCATCGACCTCTGTCAAACCATATGGACCTTGATCTAGGGGCAGGAACTGTTCTTGCCGAAACGTTGCCTCTTTCCATTGGCTTCATCTCCCATCTCTCCAAAACCACCGACCCGCAACTTTCCACCTCTGCCCAAATCCCTGTCTCGTGGCCTAACAATCTCCACGTTTTGTTACACTCCGATCCCCAGCCCTGTATGTGTCTCCATATTTACCCATTACCCCGTTTCCACGCGCTCCTCATGTACTAGCGAGTGTTGCGGAAGAAATACACGTGCCAATGTATTCGTAGCTATCGATTAGGGGGAAAGAGGATGCCATGTGGGTATGACGTGGGGCGGGATGATGGGCGGGAAGGGGGCATAATAATCTCCTGTCCTGTAAATGTGAATTAGCATTGCACAAATTCTTCTGGGTCATCTTTGTGTACGCTTTCTTATTTATTTCACGCCAGGGCGAGTGTGGTGGTGATTTCTGTTGATATCTGTCTACAATTTACACGTCGTATATACTGTATCGTTTCACGCAGTCTCTACCCCTAGAACAGTGGAGTGATCTGGTCGGTCATTGGATCGTTGCGATCTGCGACGTGACACCAGATACCGTGTATGACCCACACAGTGACAATGGGCTGGATCCAGACTTAAGTAAGTGCTTGAATTACTCCTGGGCTAAACCATGCTGATTTCAGGGGGAGTCAAGGTAATTGTATTCTTTGCATGCTGGGATATATCTTTGAATTGCTTACTGCACACAGCTCCTGACCAACTTTACTATCACACTGTTATTTATCACCTCTCATCTCTAATACTATTATATTATTATATTATTACACATATACTGACCAGC